>PVLA01005335.1:0-149379 GCA_004027455.1 Hydrochoerus hydrochaeris
TCTCTCTTGTCTGATTGCCCTGGCTAGTGTTTCCAGAACTATGTTGAAAAGGAGTGGTGAGAGTGGACATCCTTGTCTTGTTCCTGATTTTAAAGTGAAAGCTTTCAGTTTTTGTCCATTTAGTATAATGTTGGCTGTTGGTTTGTCATAGATGGCCTTTATAAGGTTGAGATAGACACCTTGTATTCCGAATTTCTGGAGGGTTTTTATCATGAACATGTGTTGGACTTTGTTGAAAGCTTTTTCTGCATCTATTGAGATGATCATGTGGTTTTTGTTTTTGGCTCTGTTGATGTGGTGTATTGCATTTATTGATTTGCATATGTTAAACCATCCCTGCATTCCTGGAATGAACCTCACTTGGTCATGATGTACAATCTTCTTGATGATTTGCTGCATTCTATTTGCCAGTATTTTGTTGAGAATCTTTGCATCAATGTTCATTAGTGAGATTGGCCTATAGTTCTCTTTTTCGGTTGGATCTTTCTCTGGTTTTGGTATCAGAGTAATACTTGCCTCCAGGAATGATTTAGGGAGGATTGCTTTTTTCTCAATTTCATTGAAGAATTTAAGGAGTACTGGATCAAATCTTCTCTAAACTTCTTGTAGAATTCAGCTGTGAATCCATCAGGACCTGGGTTCTTCTTTGTTGGTAAGTTTTTAATTACATTTTCAATTTCAATAGCTGATAATGGGTTGTTCAAAATTGCTATATCATCTTGGTTGAGCTTTGGTAGTTCATATGTTCCTAGAAATCTGTCCATTTCCTCTGTGTTTTCCACTCTATGTGAGTAGAGATTTTCAAAGTAGGTATTCATGATCTTTTGAATTTCCATGGGATCTGTAGTAATTTCTCCCTTTTCAGTTCTTATTGCATGAATTTGGGTATTTTCTTTCTTTCTCTTGATAAGGTCAGCTAGTGGTTTGTCAATTTTGTTGATTCTCTCAAAAAACCAGCTTTTTGATTCATTGATTCTTTGTGTTGTTTTTTTAGTTTCAATTGCATTGATTTCTGCTCTAATCTTTACAATTTCCTCTCTTCTATGAGCTTTGGGTTTAGCTTGCTCTTCTTTTTCTAGAAGCTTGAGATGGAGCATTAGGTTGTTTATTTGTGCTCATTCTGTTTTCTTGATATGACAGTTTATTGCTATATATTTGCCTCTTAAGACCACTTTCATTGCATCCCACAGTTTACAGTAAGTATTTTCTATATTTTCATTGAATTGTAGGTATTGTTTTATTTCTTCTTTAATTTCATCTGTAGCCCACTGGTTGTTCAAAAGGCTGTTATTTAATTTCCATGTATTTATATAGGTTTTACAATTTCTTTTGCCATTAATTTCCAATTTCAGTGCACTGTGGTCAGATATTATGCATTGTATGTTTTCAATACTTTTGCATTTACTTAAGAATATTTAATGGGATAGTATATGGTCTATTTTGGAGAACGTCCCATGTGCAGCTGAGAAGAATGTGTATTCTGATGTGGTTGGGTGGAACACTCTGTAAACATCTACTAAATCCAATTGCTCACAAGTATGATTCAGTTCTGTTATTTCTTTGCTGACTTTTTTTCTAGTTGATCTATCTCTTTGTGACAATGGGCTGTTAAAACCTCCTGTTATAATTGTGTTCTTGTGTATTTGGTTTTTCATGTCCATTAGTATCTCTCTTATATAGTTGGGTGCTCCTATATTTGGTGCATATATATTTATAATTGTTAGTTCTTCCTCTTGAATTTTACCACTAACAAGTATGTAGTGACCTTCTCTATCCCTTTTAATCATTTTAGGTTTGAAGTTCATGTTGTCTGCAAATAGAAGAGCTACCCCTGCCTTTTTCTGGGTTCCTGTTGCATGGAATACTGTTTTCCATCCTTTGACTTTTAATCTATGACATTCCTTTTGGGTCAGATGTGTTTCTTTTATACAGCATATTGTGGGGTCCTGTTTCTTGATCCATTCTGTCAACCTACTTCTTTTTATAGGTGAATTGAGGCCATTTATATTTATGGATAGCACTGAGATGTACTGGCTTGACTTTGCCATGTTATGTTCCAGTTGTTTCTTTCTGCTTTTCCTCTTATTTAATTGCTTATCCTACCTGGACGTTTCCTTCTGTTGTTGTTTTGGGGATTGTGGTCATTTTGATCTCTGTCTAGTATGTCCTTCAGTACTCTTTCTAGGGTTGGTTTGGTGACATGAATTTCCTCAGTTGCTCTTTGTCATAGAAGTATCTTGTTTCTCCATTAAATTTGAATGAAAGTTTTGCTGGGCACATCAGTCTGGGTTGAAGATTGTTTTCTTTCCAGGCTTGAAATACCTCACTCCAAGCTCTTCTTGACTTGAGGGTTTGTGCTGAAAAGTCTGCCATGATTCTAATGGGCTTTCCTTGATAGGTGAGTTGTGTCTTTTTTCTGACAGCTTTTAATGTTCTGTTTTTATGCTTTATGTCTGAGATCTTAATTATTATGTGTCTTGGTGTGGATTTATGTTGATTGTGACTGTTTGGTGTTCTACATGCCTTAGTTATCTGCATATCAGATTCTTTCCCCATGTTTGGGAAATTTTCTGCTATTATTTCTGTAAATACTTTACATATGTCCTTTGCCTGCACTCCTGTATCTTCACTAATGCCCATTATTCTTATATTGTTGCTCTTGGCATCATCATGAAGCTTCTAGATTGTCATTTCTTGCTGCTTTGTTATTTTTAAAAGTTCTAACCTTTCCTGATCACTAACTGTGTTCCTGTCCTCAAGTTCCAAAATCCTATCATCAGCTTCCTTTAGGTAGTTTTGCACGCTTTCAATAGAATTTTTTGTTTCTTGGATATCTCTTTGAGTTTGTTTCATGAATTCTGCTTGTTTTCTATATTGTTCATTCAAAGTTTCAATCAGTTTCCCATTCTCATGTACTTTTTTTCTCTAGTTCTTCTTTAGCTGCATTCAACAACTCCTTTACTAAATTTGTTATTTCTATCTTTACATGGGAGACTACTTCTAATTTGATTTCCTCTATAGCCTGATGCAGTTGTTTTTTTATTTCACTGGCTGTCTTTTCAGAGATTCCCAGTGTGTTACTTTTGGGGTCCTCTATTTCAATGTCTCCTATACTTGCTTCTGGTGAACTATATGTTTGAGACTGCATTTTGCTTTTCCATTTTGTCATTTTCACTCTGCCTGGTGTTTTCTCTGTGAGGAGGGTATCACACACTCTTTTCAGACACACCAAAGTCTTACAGTTAGTTGGAGGGGGTTTTACTACTGGCCCTGTTTATCCCCTGTACACCTCTATTTTAGGGTATACTTACCACATTGACATAGTCAATCTGGTGTAGTCCAAAGTTCACCATCTGGGAGCAAAGTTCCAAATTTTCTCACTCTAACTGGATACCACTGAGATCTTCTGCTGTTCCAGGTGGGAGGTTGGGCCCATCTGTAGCATTCCAGGGCAGTTTTCAGTCTTGGGCGGGCCTCCTCAATGTTCCCAGTGGCAGGGCAGGCCCACAGGGGAGGTTCAGGGTAGCCAACCCCTGAGGTGGGCTTGCACTGAGTTCTAGGTGGCAGGGCAGGCCCAAGGTGGAGGTTTTGGGCAGCTTACCCCTGATGCAGGCCTCTGCTAAGTTCCCGGTGGCAGGGCAGGCCCACAGTGGAGGTTCCAGGCAGCTTACCCCTGATGTAGGCTTCTGCTCAGTTCCTGGAGGTAGAGCGGGCCCAAGGTGGAGGTTCTGGGCAGCCTGTGCCTGATGCAGTCTTCTGTTCAGTTCCCAGAGGAAGGGCGGGCAATTCCTTAGTTCAAATTTCAAATGTTGTAGTGGTTAATTTGTTGCTGTTTATTCTTCTAATATCTTCCCAAAAGTATCTAGCCCTTTAGACAAACTATGTTTTCTGACCCTAAGAAAATCATGCTAGAAATTGATAACAGAATGATAATAAGAAAATCATCAAAGACTTATAATCAGGTGAAATATTTCTGATTCAGAATTCAAATAATAAACTTTAAAGGAAGTAATAATGTCTTCACCTGAAAATAAGAAAATTACAATATATGAAAATCTATAAAATACAGCTAAAATAGTGCTTAGGGGAAATTTTACAGCACTGAACACTTGTATTAGAAAGAAAGAAAAATCTTGAATCAACAAGCATATATCTTAAGGAATTAGAAAAATAGAGACGAATAAAATCAAAGTAAACAAAGAGAATAAAAATAGGAACAACTGCCTTGATGTCTATTTCATTGGTAAAGTGTCTATTCAAGTGTTTTATACATATGGTGGTAGATTATCTAATTTCTTATGAATTGTGGGAGTTATTTATGTAGTTGCAATATTCATCCTATGTTAGAATGTAGATCAAAATATTTTCCTAAATGTGTGGTTTGTATTTTCATTTCCTAAACAGTATCTTTAATGGAGCAGAATTATACATTTTGATGAAGTCCAATTAGCCAATTATTTCCTGTTTTGATTGTACTTTTGGTAATATATTTAAGAAGTATTTACCTAATCAAGTGTCACAAGATTTTTCTTTTTTGCTCTTTTCTAGATAATTTTGCTTTTAGGTATATTACCCATTTTGAGTTATGTGAAGTTTGAGTCAAGATTTTGTTTATGTGGATTTGCAGTTGTTGCCATATAGATTTATTATTTAGTTCAATGGTATCTTTTCAGCTATAAAAACCATTTTCTCTACTTTTTAGCTATTATGTTTTTCATTTCCAAAATTTTAGTTACTTTTTTAATTCAGAAAGTTCTTATGAGTTCTCATTTTGGCAGGACATATACAGAAAAATCTTTTCAATGTGGTCCTTTGTTTGCTCACCTTTATCATTTATATCTTTAAATATTACATTCATACTATTTTATATGCTATTTCTGATGATACAGTGTCTTTTGGTACTGTGATTCACAGTAGTTTCTTTCTTCATGTATTTGTAATTTCATGTGGTGATATCACTCTCAGTTGATCTTACTCTGTGAGGTACTGAGAGTCTAACTTGGAGTTGCTGTCACCAGAAATTTGTATGTTTCTACTGGGAGCCTACACTCCTGTGATTTGCAATCACTTTATCTTCCTTAGGAGTCAAAGCCTGATGCAGAGGATTAACTTCAGATTCCTGCCTTGCTGTAGATAGATTTACTCTACCTTTTCCAGACACATCAAGAAAATTCTGGCTCTTTCTTTCTTTCTTTCTTTCTTTCTTTCTTTCTTTTTTCTTTCTTCTTTCTTTTTTGTGATAGACTATTGCTACATAATCCAGGATGGCCTTGAACTCACAGAAATCTTGCCTCAACCTCCCAAGTGCTGATGTGTGCTATCTCCCTGGACTTGGCTTTTGTTTCTTTATGTTTTAAAAATTTTATTTAAAGAGAAAGGGGAAAAAAGCAAAACAAAAAAGGGTAGAAACAATATAGAATTAAAAAAAACAGTAAGAAATCACTAGTTGATACATTACATATTGTCTTCTTGGATATAGTTGTTCAAGTTACAAAATTAAAGCATACAAAGTGAACATTCAAACAGTGAGGCTGCAAACAGTTCCATTCACTGATTCAACAAAAACTTAGCAACATGGTTATCAATCCTACACACTTAAACATACATGTAGTTATATCCTTTAGAGCACTCCCTTTTCTTCCTTTTGCTTTTTAAGTCCATTATCTGTTTAGTTATGTCATATTTAAGTTTGCTCAGTACCTTCTGATTTGTTATTGTTATTTACTTTTTTATTTTACTATTATTATTATTATTTTGGTACCGGGGATTGAACTCACAACTTTGCACTTGCAAGGCAGGCCCTTAGGCTGCTGAGCTAAATCCCCAGCCCTATTTTAAAATTTTATTTATTTATTTATTTATTTTGAAGGTAGTAAAATACAGAAGAACAAGATAGAACAAAGCCAATTGAGACAGTGTAGTGAAAATGGTACAGAACTTCACAGCAGGTTACTGGGATAACAGTAATAGGTACTAAAGTATGTTTTGTTTTCTTCACAATAGTTGTTCCTTCAATCAGGTACAGCAAAATGGAAGGAAACACAGAACTTATAAAAAAGAATATTGAATAGAACAATACCATTAATCAGAACAAAGCAAAACAGATAAAAACATTTGCCTTTGAGCCAGGCCCACACCACCACTGCGAGGTGAGTTGCAGCTCACCAGAGCAGGACTGGGAAAAGTTTGGGACCATTGAGCCCAGTGGCTGGGTGCCTACCAAGCCTCCTTAGGACACTGGACTAGGCTCCAGAGCTTCTGCAGGCTTGAGTGGACCACACCCAATGACATTCATTCAACCAGGGGAGCCAGGCCTGCTGAAAGGGGAGCCAAAGCCAAGTGAGTCCAAGTAGAAGAGGGCACAGGAGGCAATTTCCAACACATCAAGGGAAAGCTTTGGAGGATTGCTGGAAACATGGAAATATAGGAAAATGACAAAACAAAAGACCAAAATGCAATCTCAAACCTCCAGCCCATTCCAAGAAAACCTAGGAGCCATGTACATAGAAGAAAATACTAACCATACACCTGAAATGCCTGAAATGATATCAGCTGAAATAAAAAAGCAAGTACAGAAAGCTATGAAGGAACTCAAATCAGAAATAATATCCCAAGTAAAAGAAGAAATGATAAAAGTAGTGAAAGAAATACTGAATGCATCCAATGAAGACACAACTAAAAAATTAAGAGGAACAAAACAAAATGATAGAATCCCTGAATGAACAGTTTAAGAAACAAACAGAATACATGAAGCAGACTCAAAGAGATATACAAGAAATCAAAAACTTTATTGAAATTTGCAAAAACTGCCTCAACAAAAATGAAGATAGAATCTCAGACCTCGAAGATAAGATTGCAGCTAGTGAACAGGAAAGGAAAGATCTTCTAAAAATAATAAGAAATCAGGAAATAATTCAACAGCTTCAAGATGATGCAAGGAAAAACAACATAAGATTAATATGGATAAAAGAAAAAGAAGGGGACAACACAAATGATATCATGAGGCTATTTACAGAAGTAATAGCTGAAAACTTCCCAAACATGAGTATGGAAATGGACATACAGATTATTGAAGCATATAGAACTCCAAACAGCCATTACCAAAACAAAACTACATCCAGACATATAATAATCACTATCCCAGAAGTCCAACATAAGAAAAAAATATTAAAAGCTTTTAGAGAGAAAAGAGAGATCACCTATAAAGGAAAACCTATCAGAATTACAGCAGACTTCTCAACACAAACAATGAAGTCAAGAAGAGCATGGAGTGAAGTGTTTCAGATACTAAAGGAAAACGACTTCCAACCCAGACTGCTGTACCCTGCAAACTGTCCTTCAAAATGAATGGAGAAATACGATACTTCCATGACAAAGAACAGCTGAAGAACTTCATGATCACCAAACGAAACCTACAAAGAATCTGAAAGACATTCTAGATACACATAGGAAAAAACCACTAAGCAAGACAGACAATTAAAAAGAATGGAAAGTTGAGATACAACACCAGAAAGATAACATGTCAACAATAAACCAATATATGAGTTATAACCATTAATGTAAATGACTTCAATTCACTAACTAAAAGAAACAGACTGGCATAATGGATCAAGAAACAATGTACAACCATATGCTGTCTACAAGAAACTCATCTAACCCAAAAGGAAACTCATAGGCTGAGTCAAAGGATGGAAAACAATACTCCATGCAACAGAAACTCAAAAAAAAAAAAAAAGCGGGGGTAGCTATTCTGTTTGCAGACCATGTGAACTTCAAACCAAGAATGGTCCGAAAAGATAAAGAAGGTCACTACATACTAGTTAGGGGAAAACTTCAAGAGGAAGAGATAACAATCTTAAATATATATGCACCGAATTTGAGAGCACTCAACTACACAAAGTAAGTATTAACAGAAAGGAAAAATCAAATAGGCAATAGCACAATTATAACAGGAGACCTTAACACAGCATTGACACAAAGGGATAGATCAACTAGACAGAAAATCAGCAAAGAAATAACAGAATTGAACAACACTTGTGAACAAATGGATTTGATAGATGTATACAGAGTGTTCCATCCAATAACATCAGTATATACATTCTTCTCAGCAGTACGTGGGACATTCTCTAAAATAGACCATATACTAACCCACAGAACATATTTAAGTAAATGCAAAAGAATTGAAATTATCCCATGCATGTTATCAGATCATAGTGCCATGAAACTGGAAATTAATGATAAAAGTAACTGCAGAAACACATGGAAATTAAATAATACACTTAAGCAATCAGTGGGTCACAGAGGAAATTAAAGAAGAAATTAAATAATATCTTCAAGCAAATGAAAATACAAATACAACTTACTGGAACCTGTGGGATGCAATGAAAGCAGTCCTCAGAGGAAAGTTTATTGCACTGAGTTCCCACCTTAGAAAAACAGAACAAACACAAATAAGCAACCTGATATTACACCTGAAACATCTAGGAAAAGAAGAGCAAGCCAAGCCCAAAACCAGAAGAAGGGAGGAAATTATAAAGATCAGAGCAGAAATTAATGCAATAGAGACTAAGAAAACAATACAAAGAATCAAGGAATCAAAGAGTTGGTTCTTTGAAAGAATAAATAAAATTGATAAGCCACTAGCCAACTTAATTTTAAAAAGGAAAGCAAAGACACAAATTCATGTAATATAGAATTAAAAAGGTGAAATCACTACTGACCCTGTGGAAATACAGATCATCAACATCTATTTTGAAAACCTCTACTCTCATAGGTTTGATAACACAGAAGAAATGGATAGATTTCTAGAAACATAAACCACCAAAGCTGGATGAAGAAGATATAAAACTGCTGAATAACCCAATTTCTATTAATGAAATTGAAAATGTCATCAAGTCCCTACCAACAAAGAAGAGCCCAGGCCCAGATGGATTCACTGCAGAATTCCATAAGAAATACAAAGACTTAATGCTGACACTCCTCAAACTCTTCAATGAAATTGAAAGGGAAGCAATTCTCCCTAAGTCTTTCCTGGAAGCAAATATCACTCTAGTACCAAAACCCGAGAAAGACCCAACTAAAAAAGAAAACTACAGGCCAATCTCCCTAATGAACATAGATGCAAAAATTCTCAATAAAATATTAGCAAACAGGATTCAGCAAATCATCAAGAAGATTATACACCATGACCAAGTGGGATTCATCCCAGACATGCAGGGAGAGTTCAACATATGTAAATCAATAAATGCAATCCACAATATCAATAGAGCCAAAAGTAAGAATCACATGATCATTTCTATAGATACAGAAAAAGCTTTTAATAAGATCCAACACCCATTCATGATAAGAACCTTACAGAGAATTGGAATAGATGGTCTTTACCTCAATATGATAAAGGCCGTCTAAGACAAACCAACAGCCAGTGTCATATTAAATGGCGAAAAACTGAAAGCCTTTACCTTGAAATCAGGCACAAGACAAGGATGTCCCTTATCATCACTCCTATTCAATGTAGTACTGGAAGTACTAGCCAGAGAAATTAGACAAGAGAGAGAAATAAAAGGAATAAAGATAGGAAAAGAGGAAGTTAAATTATCATTATTTGCAGATGACATGATACTCCACATAGAAGACCCCCAAACCTCTGTTGAAAGACTCCTAGATATACTAAATAAATTCAGCAATCAATACTCAAAAATCAATAGTATTCTTATATACTAACAACAAAATCACTGAGAGAGAAATAAGAGAAGCCACACCCTTCACACTAGCATCCAAAAAAACAAATGAAATACTTAGGAATTAATCTAACAAAAGATGTAAAAGAGTTATACAGTGAAAATTATAATACCCCGAAGAAAGAAATCGAAGAGGATGGAAAGACATCCCTTGTTGATGGATAGGAAGAATAAATATTGTGAAGATGGCCATTCTTCCAAAATTGTTATACAGATTCAATGAAAATACCTATGAAAATACCACTAACATACCTCATAGATCTAGAGAAATCACTCCTAAAATTCATCTGGAACCAGAAGAGACCTAGAATAGCAAATGCAATTCTAAGCAGCAAAGCCAAGGCAGGAGGCATCACAATCCCTGACCTGAAGTTATACTACAAAGTTCCCGTAATAAAGTCAACATGGTATTGGAATAAAAACAGACATGAAGATCAATGGAATAGACTAGAAGATACAACTGTGAACACACTCAGCCACCTTATCTTTGATAAAGGGGCCAGGCATGTTCACTGGAAGAATGACAGTCTCCTTAATAAATGGTGCTGGCAAAACTGGCTATCCATATGCCAAAAACTAAAATTAGACCCATGCCTATCACCATGTACTAAACTAAAATAAAATGGGTCAAAGATCTAAATATTAAAACAGAAACACTAAATCTGTTGGAAGACAAAGTAGGTAAAAATCTTGAAAACAGGGGTTGGTAGAGAATTCATGAACAAGAACCAAACTGCACGGGAAATACTTCCCAGAATCAATAACTGGGATCACGTCCTATTAAGGAGTTTCTGCAGGTCCAAAGAAATCTCCAGCAGAATGAAAAGAAAACCCACAAACTGGGGGAAAAAATCTTAGTGAACTGTCCTTCAGACAAAGGACTTCTTTCTAGAACTTACAAAGAATTAGAAAAAAATCAAACCCCCGAAATTCAAAGACCCAATCCAAAAATGGTCATCCAAGATGAACACACAGTTCTCAGATGAAGAAATACAAATGGCAAATACATGAAAAAATGTTCATCATCATTGGTCATTAGAGAAATGCAAATTAAAAACACACTGAGATTCCATCTCACTCCAGAAAGAATGGCCAGGATTAACAATACTACCAACAATAAATGCTGGAGAGGCTGTGGGGAAAAAGGAGCTCTTCTGCACTGTTGGTGGGAGTGTAGACTGGTGCAACCACTGTGGATGTCAATCTGGAGATTCCTCAAAAGCTGGGGTTGGAGGTCCCAGTTGACCCAGCTATTCTACTCTTAGACATATTCCCAGATGAACTGAAAATATCTTACCACAGTAATCTATGTGCACCCATGTTCATAGCAGCACAATTTGTAATAGCCAGATCTTGGAAACAACCTAAGTGCCCATCAACCAAGGAACAGATGAAAAAATTATGGTACTTTTATACAATGGAGTACTACTCAGCTATAAAGAATGATCACCTTGAGATATTTATAAATAAATGGATGTAACTTGGATCCATACTCATAAGTGAAATAAATCAAATTCACATATATAAATACTGTACAGCCTCCCTAGTGTAAGAAATGGTAAGTGTACAGAAGATTTTATGGTAATCATGGTTCACCATTATATTTCTTTGAAGTCTTATGTTTTCATTCATTGTTTGGAATGGTTTTATTCTGTTTTGTTTGACCTTAATATATGTGATGGTATGAATAGTTACTTTGAAGAAAAGATAATATGGCAGCCATTGTTGGTTTACTATCATCTTGCTCTGAAGTCCTACCATGCTCTTGTTTTTCTATTACCATTGGTTCTATCACATTGTGTCTTATTGGATTTTAATATGCATGATAGTATAAACAAATTTTTTATGAAAAATGAGATAATATAGTAGCCATTGTCCATCTTCGGTTATTTGGTTCAGAATGCCTTGCAATTCTTTCATTCTCTTGAGTGGTTTTATTCTATTTTGTTATGTTTGACATTATTGTGTGTAAAGCTAAGCTCAATATTTCAAAGAAAGAGACATTCTGATAGGTAGTGTTAATATCCAATTATCTTGTTATGAAATGCTGTGTTCCTTACATTATTCTGTTCTGATCTGTTTAGATCTGTCCTCTTTTGTTTTATTCTCTTTAAAATAAAAAAAATTTTTTTAAAAGTTGCCTTCAAAGAGATGGCAGAATGAAATCCCCCTTGTTTGCTATATTGCATATAGTCAAACTCACAAGAGATGCTCAGATCTCTGATGCTCAGATCTCTGGCTCTCACTTGCTAAGAGCGGGGAGGGGATATGGATGTTTGATTCTTAGCCTGGGTGCCAATAGGCTCACTGCTGCTTACCAGAGCGACAACCTGGCTGCTTGTTTTCCCAGTGCCCCAAGTTCTATCATGGCACGGAGCTCAGGAAACACAGATGGTTCTCACCCTGGAGCGGCCGTGGCTTGGGAGGCCACAGCCACTTACCAGACCGGTGTGCTGGCTCTTTATTTATTTATTTATTTATTTATTTATTTATTTATTTATTTTATTGGTACAGGGGATCAAACTCATGACCATGCACTTGCAAGGCAGGCACTTATGCCACTGAACTAAATTCCTAGCCCTGTTTCTTTATTGATCATTGTTCTGGTTACAGATTACTGTCTCCTCCCCACCATCTTTTGCCTAACCCAATTGACCTGGTGATATGCCTCACTTTATTGTGAGTTCAGCATTGCTTTGAAAAGATTGTGTAATGCATTCAGAATCTAGTTGTATTGTAATAAATTTTGAGAATATTTATTAACCATACTGAAGGATGCAGATCTTAGTTTTATTCCTTTTTTTTTTAATACTGTACCTGGACATGGTCATTGAAGTAATGTTTGAATATAATAGTTATGATTAAAACAAGAAACTCGTTTCAGATTCACAGATCAGGTGGGTAGCAGAGAGGCCTCTCCCCCTCATTTTTAAAAGTCATCTGGCACTGGCCCACTAAGTGCGGACACAACACTGGTCAGCTGTCTTGAGAAGGCCCAAAGATGACTCACCCCAGAAAAGCACCAGGTGAATTGCAGAGCCTGATTGGTTCTTAATCTTCCTTTGAAATGGAAAACATTAACTTCTATATTCTCAGTCATCTTGGGACATGAAAAAGCATGTTGTTAAGTGGTCAGTTTTGCTGTCCTGTACTACCCTGCAGTTATAACCAATCAGGACTCCCAGGTCATCATTCCTGTGAAAAGCAAGCATAAGTCATACCTGGAAAGCACGGCCTCTATTCTCTACCTCATCATTGTGGGTGGGAGCTATGGCTGCCTTCCCAGGTGTAATCTCAATTCTCTTACTAAAGCAGACACACTTCATCCTAAATATGCCACAGTGCTATTGACAACTTGATTCAAGTACATACTCAGTGCAAAATCTTGAAGAAACTGCAGTCAGAGGAGGTAGATTTATTATTTGTTTGGTTATTGCTTTGCCAATAAGCAGATGCTGGTCTTGCTGGTCTGAACCAATGAGGTAATTTTGTTACCAGTAGGTAGAATGTAAATGTAGATTATAACATATCTCCAGACTTTGGCTGTTCATATACTTCCTAAAAGACTTGCGTTACCACTATCTCCTCTCATTTACTTATTAGTTTTCTTTCAATTAACTCCATTTTTTCCACTTAAAACTAGAATTAGCCTTATGCTGAGTAGTAATACCCATAAAGTCACATTTTGAAAAGGCAGGGATGTTTGTTTCTATGAAATGTTTAATCACAACCATAATTTAATATTTATAGTGTTTCCTTGCAAGATACCTAAAACTCACTGGTATGCCCATGTACCCGTGGCGATATGTACACAATATTTTGGGAAGAATTGGATGAGACTAGGATTCACCAAACTTTGAGTTGCTGGCTGTAATATAAATATTAGAACACAGATAGTTATGTTTGTTTTGGGGTTATTTTCACTGCTTTTGTGATATAACAGCAGGGTTAATTAGTTTCTACAAAGGCTGTATACCTTACAGAGCTACATATACTTAGTGTGTGACTCTTTGCTGTGGTTTGTATCTTATGTCCCCCCTCATACAGTCATAGGTGGGGTTTTTCAGAGTTACTGGGTATAATGTGATGCTAACATAAAGTGTAAGATGCTGGGATCAGAAGTATGCACCTACTAAATTAGTCCACTGATCGGTTTGGTATAACTTCTGGGTAGGATTAAGGATGTTCCACCCTGGGTTGTGAGTAGCCTGGGTAGAATATAAGGGATAGAAAGAGGGTCATCATTTCCTTGCCGCATTCTACCTGTCCTGCTTTGCCACAGACTGCTTATCCTCTGTGATGCCCCTCTGCCATGCCTTGAGGCCAGCCAACTATGGCCTGAAACCTCTACCAACTGGAACTTTAAATAAACATTTGCTCCTTTAACTTTGGGTGTCAGATATTTTGTCTCAGCAACTGGAAAAGTAACTAAGACACCCTTTATAGCAGTTTGTCAACTTCTGGCTCACATGAACATTTTTTTTTATGTTTCATCCTTCTCCATGGGCTGCTTTTTTGTTCTTTCTCATGATCTAAGTCCCCACTCTTTAGAAGGGGACTTGGTATACTACAAGAACTAGCTGTCTCATTATACCCAATGAGCTATGCAGATTTTTCCTGAACTTTTCTTCAGTGTTTAAGATGGCAGTGATGTAAGAGGGGATTTCAAGCTTGAAATCTGACTTTGAATAAGAATTCAACATTGATGTATTTGACAACTCTAGCTCTGATATTTATATTCTGGGCAAGTATGAACAGCTTCTGTTTGAGGAAAAGTTGAAAATTAAAGCAGAAAATAATTTTCATCAGGTAAAGTAAGAGAGAGAACTGTGAAGCTGTGTCACTGTATATTACACTGCCTGGCATTTTTCTCAGTTGTTTTTTATGAAAGAAACTAAAAATACTTCAAAAAAAAAACCAAACAAGGAATACCTGCTAATTTTGAGGACCAAAGAGAAATGGTCATATATAAGTATATTAGCTATTTTCTGAACTAAAAATATATTTTCTAGTCTTATTGATATGATTGTACATTATCAGATAATAGTGTTAAACATGCCTAATTAATATGTGTCCAACTAATGAGATAAAGAGGTAGCAAAATTAAACATTTCAGTGCATAATCAGCAGGCTCCAAGGTAGGATAGCATGTCAGAGAGCAACAGTTCAATACGACAGAAAACAACAAAAGCAGCAAGATCCCAAAGAGGGGAAAGCTAGCTCCTTTCCTCCCTACTATGGTAAGCAGGCTATCCATCCTAAGGTGGGTGTAGCACTCACATAATCTCTGTGCCTTTCTCTTGAACCAGTTAAGAATATTTACCAAATGAAGACCCTGACCCCTTGCTCAGTCGCTTAGTTAAAATTTCTAAACTTCTCAAGTTGATATGATACATCAACTGTTACAGGTGGTGTATGTGTGTGTATTTAGTCTTGGGTGAACTGGGAAGTTTTCACACAGAAAATTAGGGAATCCTGAAGGGTGAGAAGTTTTCCAGGTAGAGAAGCAGGTGAAAAGTATTTCAAGCAGAAGAGTCTGGTAAGACTTTTAAAGAAGCATTAACTGCATCTTCACTGTCCATGTCAAGATTGATCCTTGATAAGGTGTTAGGAATAAGTCATTTTCTAAGAGCCTACTTAGTGAGTCCTTGGTAAATGAACCAATTGTTCTCAGGAAAATGATCCTTGTTTTGAGGTAGAGAATATCTATATCCTCAAATTCTTGATGCTTCGTCTTGGCTTACCAAATCACATGTGACTTTTGTGACTTGGTCTATGTTGGAGCAAGGCAGGATCAGCTAGGCGAAGGGAAGTGTTATGGCTTAGACCCAAAATGTCTTCCAAAATTTTCATGTGTACAGATAGCAACTGGTTCATGGGGCAAGGTAGTCATCAATGGATTCATCCATTTATAAGTTCCATGGTTCATTGTGCTGTTAGGAGGTGGAGCCTGGCTTAGAAAAGAGTATTCTTGTTCCTGGCTCCTCCCTTGTCCCTCTGCTTCCTGGCTGCCATGGGTTGAAGAGCTGTCCTCAACTATATCTTTCCACTGTGCCTCTTCTGTTTTGGAGTCAGCTGACTGTGGGTTGAACTCACTGGAAACCGTGAGCCAAATATACCTTTCCTCTTACAATGTGGGTGTCTGATATTGTGTTCCAGTGGCAGAAAAGCGATTCATTCAGGAAGCAAGACAGACTCTAGCAGTGTGTTCACTGAAAGGTTCCTTTCTTTGGGTGACTCTGAGATAACAGCTGTAAAACCTCAGACAGATGTGTGCCTTACACCATGACTGAACATCTTTTTCATTCTAGGTCTTGCCATAAAGCCACAAACCAAAGGGTGGTCTAGGCCTTCCTGTCACTTATTCATTCTCCTCTGCAGCAGCAATGAAATCAGCCAGCATATGTTTCTCTTGTCTGTCTGCAGCAGTAAGGGTCCTTTAGGGATGGAGTTCTATATTTCTCACCGCCCAGCATTTACTTTTCTCTTATGGAATAGCATTTGTCCTGTGGGAGAAAAGCCGGAATGACAACTTCCATTCCAGGAACTCTGTATCCAAGCGCACAGAGATTCAATAGACCACGGGAGCTGTTTATGGTGTACTAAGCTGGGCAGTGCAGTGGAGAACAGCAAGGGCTTTGCCGTAATGCCACCTACCAAAGGGTGACAGGGATTGGCATGAAGGTGGAGTGTAACTCTTAACAGTCTAAGTAGGGCACATCAAATGGTCATTTCCAGTTATAAATTTTGCAGACATGTCTTGGGAATCTCATTAAGAAACCTCTATTTGTGTAGCCTGTGCCTGGGGGGTACTGCGGGATAGGGGCTCCAGCTTCTCCAGGATCAGGTCATCTGAAGGTGAGCTAAAGTGACTCAGCCAGAAAAGCCTCATGGAAAGCTAAGGACAGAGGGTGGAAGCTCAGCCGCAGCTCATGTCTCCTACCTGTCCTGGGAAGCAGAAGTTGAAATGCTCTTTACACATTTTACAAATTCTTTTGAATTCACATAAGTTATAGTCTCACTAAAACTAGAAGTGAAAGGGGTCATACAGTTCAACAGTTTCAATTCCATTGTTTTTGTTTTGTTTTGTTTTTGTTTTTTTACCAGGGATCAAACTCACAACCTCACACTTGCCAGGCAGGCACTTGTGTCACTGAGTTAAATCCCCAGTTTTAAGATAAAAGCCAGGCCCAGTGCAGGCAACTGAATGGTCCCCACATGGCTAAAATGGTGTGCTTCTTCCCTCTTGCTCTCTCCCTCCTTTCTTTTGCAAATTGGTATTTTTCCAGGCAACTGGGACATGTCAATGAACAAAACAGTGTGACTTCCCTGTTGTCATGAATCCTACATGCCTTGGGGGAGACAAATATTAAATACATACATTATAGGCAACATATATATAACATAGGGTAGCATGTGCTAAATGTGTTGGAAAAAAACAACAACAAAATTACTCGAGGTGGCAAAGAGGAGAAATACAGGTTTAAATAGAATGTTCAGGGTCCCAGATTTGTTTGAGAGGTGACATTTGAGCAAAAGCTTTAAACAGAGTCTGTTGTTGGGCATCTAAGGGAAGAGGATTCTAGGTATAAAGAACAACTGGTGCAAAGGGCCTGAGGTGGGAGTGTGTCTGGTGTTCTCAGGGAATGGTAAGCAGCCCACAGAAATTGGCATCAAGCAAATCAATGTGGAAAGAGAGAAATGAGGTCAGAGAAGTAGCAAGTTTACAATGACCTTGTAAGTGGTCATAAAAGAATTGAGTTTTAGGGCCGAAGATTTAGCTCAGTGGCTTAAGCACCTGCCTGGCAAGCGCAAGGTCGTGAGTTCAATCCCTGGTACCCCCCCAAAATTGGTTTTTAATTCTAATTAAGGTGATAAATCTCTTGATGATAGTAGAGCAGAGAAATAGTACAATTTTATTTGCATTTACTTAGGATAATTCTGTCTGCTACTACCTGAGTATGGATTGCAAGAGGGCAAAGTGAGAAGCAGAGTATCGGGTATGGCTCTGCTCCCACAAAGAGATGGTGAGATATTTGGATTATTTTTCACCTAGAAATAGTAGTTTTTACTGTTGCATTGAATTATGATATGATAAAAAGAGGTGTCACAGATAGCTACATAGTTTTCAAGATGACTAGAAGGAAAAATTAAGACATAATCAACTGGGATTAAGTATGGAATGGATGAGTTTGATACAGAAAATCAGTAGTTTAGATCTGAACCTGTCAAATGTGTAATGCCTATTGGCCATTCAAGTGAAATGAAACAGGGACTAGTTGTTGCAGTCTGGAATTTATGAAAAGGCTCTAGGCTGAAGTCATAAATTCTGAAATAGTCCTTATATAATAGATATTTAAACTTGTAAAACCTCGTGAAATTGTCAGGATAGTATATAAATAGATAAAGGGATCACCAAAGATTCAACCCCTGTACACTTCAAGATTATTAGATCAGAGGAAGGGGAAACTGGGACAGAAGAATAAAATGGCAGGGTGTGTTATGTAGAAAGCCAGGGGAGTATGGTGTCCTGAAATCCTGCTGAAGAAAACATAATTAAGAAGAAGAAGGAAGAGGGAGTGAGGGACTATATTAAATGCTATTGATGGATCAAGAAAAATGCAAAGTGAAAGCTGAATATGGGATTTAGCCACACCAAGGAGTTATTCGTTAGGGGAGTATTGGTGGAGCAGTGGTGGGAAGAGTAGGTTGGATTAAGTGGATGTTGGCAATGCCAATGGTCCTAGCAAGGTCACAGGACATGGGGAATGAGACAAAAAAAGATGTAGCTGATTTTTAAAGCCACTGTGCAGTGGATTGGATATGATGCAATTCACAAGAGCATTAGTAATAACAATAGTTATTATAACAATGACAATAATTATAACATTAGCTAAATTTGCTAGAGACACATGTATTTGCAAATGACTTTTATGAAAATTGTCTCTTCGATCTTGAGAATCACAGAGCAATGTAGGCATTACCATCTTTATATTTTTAGATGTCAAAACTGTGATTAAGAGCTATTCAGTAATTTTACCAAGAAATTACCAAGGAACTGTGGATAGCAGAGGTATTTTATTCTTTTTATTTTTGTTTGTTTGTTTGTGTGTTTTGTTTTATTGGTTTTCCTTTTTATATCTTTTTTTTTTTGCTTGGGTTTCTACTGTTTCTTACCTTTATATTTGTTTTGTTCTATTCATGTTCTTTCTCATTTCCCTCAACTATTTCTCTTAATTTTATATTTCCATATGAGTGAACATTCTCTCTCTCTGATTTGCTTTAGTATTCTTCTGCTTTATTTTTATTATTTATTTCCTGTGCTTTTCTCCAGTTTTTCAAAACATGGGTGATTATCTTTTGCCCTCCAGTCTTGCTTTGACTATATTTCTTCTCAATATCTCTCCATTTTGTCCCCTATATCTCTCTCAAATCCCTCCCAGAGTAAAATCAATCTATTAAGAGAAAACTCACTGGATGCAAGTTCCTGGTATATGTTGAATTTTGTAGAGTTTACCCTATGGCTAAAGGTGCCAAATTAATAGTTAGCATAGTTTGTCAGTTGCTAAGCTATGCTTGATGCCATTGTTATTGCTAATTGTACTACTTTAGCCAAAATATTGTACATATGGGAATGAGTTTCCCTCATAGGACAACACTATGATTTCTGGGGTCATAACCATTACCACAGTCCAGTACTAAAAGACTGCGTGCTGAGCCAAATAGATAGTAATTTCTCATCCTTAATAAATTGGGAAGGTAGGTTTTTGAGATAGACATGAAGACCAAAAACCAATCACACCTAGAGGATATCTTTGAGGCTTTCCTAAGAAAGCCTCAAGACTAGTGATAAAAATATCTTCCAAAAAAATCTAGAAGCATAAACACAGAAAATAAAATAAAATAAAAAATACATGATAGAAATGACAAGATACAGAAGAAAAATGCAATCCCAGGCCCCCAGTTCTTCAGCTTTTTCAGAATAAGTCCAGAGGGTAATGAGCAAATGAGAAGCCACCCAGTGGAACTTGATGAAATGGTAACAATGGAAGTGAAAAAACAAATGAATGAGGCTACAAAAAAATAATCTCTTAGGTAAAAAAAAGTTGATAAAATAAATGACATGCTCAACAAATCTAGAGTAGATAAGGATAAAGTAATAGAGGAGTTTAGGAAAATGATGGAAACCACGAATGACAAACAGGAAAAAACAGAAACCATAAAATAGATCCAAACAAATATTCAAGAGATTAAAAATTCTACTGAAAGTATATACAACAGATTGAATGAAGGTGAGGATAGAATATCAGATGTAGAAGACAGGATTGTGTTAGAGATCACAAAAGAAAGATATCTTAAAAGTAGTAAGGGAACATGAAAAATCAATCAAAAAAGCAAGGTGAAGCAAATAAGAACAATATAAGATTAAAAGGCAGCAGTGAGAAAGCTGGAGATGGCAAAAACACTTAAAGAAACTCTTCATAGAAGTAATTGCAAAAAAGTTCCCAAACATGGATAAAGAATTCGACATACAAATAAATGAAGCTCATATACCTCCAAATAGCTATGATGAAAATAAATCTACACCAAGGCATTTACTAAATAAGATTTCAGAAATTCAGCATAAGAACAGAATATTAAAATCTGCTAAATAAAACAAACAAATCACTTATAAAGGAAAACCCATCAGAATCACAGCAGACTTCTCAACACAAATCTTAAGTGAAAGAGAATTTCAAATCAAGTATTTCAAGATCTAAAATAATCTCCAACCCAGATTGATGTATTGTGCAAAACTATCTTTCAAAATAAGTGGAGAAATTAGAAATTTTCATGTCAAAGAACAGCTCAAGAAATTCATGACCACCAACTCAGTTCTCCAAAATGCTCTGAAGGATATTTTAGAAGAGAAAATGAAAACCACAATTCCAAGAACACCCATAGAAAGAAGCCACCAGGCAAGGCAAGAAAGGAAATAGGAGAAAGACAAAGTACCAAGAGGAAAATAATATAAGAAGGATAAGCCAATACATATTAATTATAACCATCAATGTGAATGGTCTCAATTCACCATTCAAAAGATAAAGACTGGAAAATGGATTAAGAAGCAACATGCAGCAATATGCTACATAAGAGAAACACATTTAAATAAAAAATCGGTTCATAGACTGAGAGTCAAAGGATGGAAAACAATACTCCATGGGACAGTAACAGAGAGAAAAGCAGGGATAACTATTCTATTTGCATTTAGTGTTAACTTCAAGCCAAGACTTATCAAAGGAGACAAACAAGATCACCACATACTTGTTAAGGAAAACTCCCAAGAAGAGATAAGAATAATAAATATACATGCACCAATTACCAGTGCACCCAACTACATAAAACAGATTTAACAACTCACTGTCACAAAAAGATAGATTAATTAGACAAAAGTCGACCAAGAAATATCAGAACTGAACTAAACTGCTGCACAAATGGACTAAGTAGAGGTCTTCAGACTGTTCTGTGACCCCATAATATCAGAATATACATTCTTCTCAGCTGCATCTGGGACATTTTCCAAAATATACTACATAGTAGTCCATAGAACATGCATAAGTAAATGCACAGGAATTGAAATTATTCCAAGCATATTATATGACCATAGTGCAATGAAAATGGAAATCAATGGCTATAGAAACCATGAAAATTACAAATAACATTCCTGAACAAACATTGAGTCACAGATGATAATGCCAATGAAAGCAGTTCCAAGAGGTAAATTTATAGAGTAAATTCTCACATGAGGAAAACTGAATGAACCCAAATAAATAATATAGTATTAAACTTTGAACTTCTGGAAAAAGAGCAAATCAAACTCAAAGTGTATATGAAGGAGAAATTATAAAGAGCAGAAATTTAGTAATAGAGACTAAGAAAACAATACAAAAAATCAATGAATTGAATAGTTGTTTCTCTGAAAGATTAAATAAAATTTATTAACTTTTAGACAAACTTATCAAAAAGAGGAAAGACAAGAGTCAAATTCATGCAATTAGTAATAAAAAAGGTGAAATCACAATGGATCTTGCAGAAATCCTAAATATCATCAGTATCTACTGTGGTTGATTAACTAAGGGTCAAGGAGTAACACCCAGCTGATCTAAATGTGGTCTAAAATGTGGAAAGTCCACCTGAAGAAAGTTGCCAACAGCATAAAAGGAAAGTGGAGGGAAAGATGGTGTGCTATTTATTCTCCTGGAAAACATGTCATTTTGGCTTTCCTGATATAAACTCAGCTGCTCTCATTCTCAGAGGAGCTTGGGTCCTAACTATTGCTGAGGATGGCTACAGTGCTTTCTGGGGGAGATCTTGTTCTTACCTTGAGTGTCACGTCCTGGCTCTAGTGTAAATCTTTCAGCCTGCAGGCACAGATGTTTCACCCCACTGGTGCAAACTGTCTAGCTTCCACCACTGACCTTCAGGCCTTCCTAGTGCAAATTCTTGATACAGACATGCATGAGACATTGTCACAGGCTCTAGGCCTCCAATTGGACTTGTGGAGGACATTGCCATGGGCTCTAGGTCTTCAGCTGGACTCGTGTAGGACATCGCTGTGGAATCCAGGCCTTTAGCTGGATTCTTTCTGTCTCTAGTTTGTGGACATATCTCTGGCCCTCTTCTGAATTTGACTCTTGGGGTGGATTTTATAAAATAATCTTATAAATTATGTGTCCTGTGTTAAATCCATCATTTATAAACCTGACTGCAACACCTACTTTGAAAACCTGTACTCTAACAAGATGGAGAACAAAGAATTTCCAAAACTGAATAAAGAAGAGATAAAAATTCTAAATAACCCAATATCAGTCAATGAAATTGAAAATGTAATTAAAAACCTACTAGCAAAGAAAAGCCCCAGACCTGATAGGTTTACTACTAAGTTCTACAAGAAATTTAGAGAACATCTAATGCCATTACTGCTAAAACTCTTTAATGAGATTCAAAAGGCAGCAATACTCCCAACATAAATTGTGGAAGCAAGAATTACCTTGATACCAAAACCAGAAAAGAATACAACTAAAAAGGAGAACTATAGGTCAATCTCCCTCATGAACACAGATGCAAAAATTCTCAATAAAATACTATAAAATGCATCAAATTGCTAAGATTCAAGTAGGATTCATCCCAAGGAGGCAGGGATGGTTCCACATATGTACTATAGAAAATTGGAATACATAGTCCTTACCTCAATCTAATAAAAGTTATCTATAACAAAACAAAAGCAAACATCATAATAAATGGTCAAAAACTGAAAGCTTTCACTCTAAAATCAGGAGCATGACAAATATGTCAACTTTCCCCACTTCTGTTCAATATAGTTCTGGAAACATTAGCTAAAATAACTACAAAAAGAAAGAAAGAAAAGGAATAAAGATAGGAAAGGAAGAAGTTAAATTATCATGATTGACAGATGATGTGATACTCTACATAGAATACCCCAAACATTCTACAAAAAGAGTTCTTGAATTAACAGGCAAATTCAGTTGTATAGCTGAGCCCAAAGTTAATACTAAAAAAATCAATAGCCTTCCTGTGCACAAACAACAAATTCACTGAGAGAAATTGGGGAAACAACACCTTATGTGGTAGTATAAAAAAATGAAGTACTCAAGAATCAATCTAATAAAAGAAGTAAAAGATCTATATATTAAAAATTACAGCTGAAGATACAGCTCAGTGGCACAGAAACTGCCTGGCAAGTATGAGGTTATGAGTTTGATTCATGGTGCCAGAAAAAATTACAGTACTCAACAAAAGGAGATTGAAGAGAATATCAGCAAATGGGGATATTTACTCTTTATTCATGGGTAGGAAAAACCAATGTAGTGAAAATGGCAATACTTGCAAAATTCCAAAATTGTTATGCAGATTTAATGCAACTCAATCAAATTCCATTAGCCTACCTCAAAGAACTAAAGAAAATATCCCTAAAATTCACTTGGAACCTGAAGAGTACTAGAATAGGAAAATCAATTATGGCCAGCAAAGGCAAATGAGGGAGGCATCACAATCCATGACTTGAAATTATACTACAAACTTATGGTAGTAAAAACAGCATGGTACTATAAAAAAAAAAAACAGACAAGAGGATCAATGGAATAGATTAGAATATGTAGACACAACTCCAAATATACTCAGCCACTTTACTTTATCTTTGACAAAAGAGGCCAAATATGTTCATTGGAAGAAGTACAGCCTCTTTAATAAATGGTACTGGAAAAACTGATTTTCCACGTGCCAAAGAGTAAAACTAGAACCATGTCTCTCATCATGCACTACACTAAAGTCAAAATAGATCAAAGATCTAAATATCAAAATGAAAACACTAAATCTGCTAGAAGACAGAATGGGTAGCACTCTTGAAGACACAGGTGTAGGCAAAGATTTGCTGAACAAAACCTTGATCATATGGGAAACAAGACATAGAATCAACAACTGAGATCTCATCCTATTTAAAAAGTACAACAAAAGAAAATCACCATACAGCAAAAAAGATAAATCACAGAGTGGGTATTTTAGTTTGTTGTCTCTCAGACAAAAGACTAGTACCTAGAACATATAAAAAATTGAAAAAAAAGGCTCCCCAAATTTAAATACCTAATCCAAAAATGTACATCTGAGATAAATATACACTTCACAGATGCAAAAATATGATCAGCAAATAAATATAGGAAAAATGTTTAACATCACTGGTCATTTGAGAGACATACAGTACTGAGATTCCATCTCACTCCAGAAAGAATGACTGTTATCAAGAAATCAACCAACAACAAATGCTGGCAGGGCTGTGGGTAAAAGGAATCCTTCTCCACTATTGGTTGGAGTGTAAACTGGTACAACCACTATGAAAATCAATGTGGAGATTACTCAAAAATCTAGGATTAGAAGTCCCATTTGATTCAGCTATTCCCCTTCTTGACATCTTTCTGAAAGAACTTAAAAGCATCATAACCCAGTGATATATGTGCACCTGTATTTTTAGCAGCAATTTGTAGTAGCTAAATCTTTGAAACAACCCAAATGCCCATCAGCTAAGAAATGAATAAAAACATGTTTTTTTGTTTGTTTTTTTGTATATACAATAGAACACCACTCAGCCATAAAGGAGGATAAACTCAAGAAATTCCTAGATAAATGAATGCACCTTGATACTCTACTCTTGGATGCACCTTGATACTCTACTCTTAAGTGAAGTAAATCAGACATGCATGTGTAAATATTGCATTGTTTCCTTGGTAAGAAGCAGGACAAAAATGTACAATAGATATTGTGAAATAGGAAGAAATTGTTCAAAAGGAAAGAGGAGCTAGGGCGGGGGAAGTGGGGAACAGAAGGGAAAAGAAAAAATAAAAGAAGGAAAAAAAGCTTTGTAAATAAAAGAGGAAGAGTGGTTGAAGAGAGAGGAGGGGATTGGAAGAAAGGAATCAAGATACATCATATATAGTTAAAATTCCCTATAATGAATATGATAATTATGTATATCTTAAATGTGCTAATAAATCTTAAAATTAGTTTATTTGGAAAGGAAAAGAGGCCAGGGATTTAGCTCAGTGGCATAAGTGCCTGCCTTGCAAGTGCAAGGTTGTGAGTTTGATCCCTGGTACCAAAAAATAAAATGAAATAAAATTTAAAAAAATAAAGGAAAGGGTAGAAATGAAAAGATAGTTACCCTGATAAGAAAGAATCATGGTGGAGGGCTACGGGCCCTTTGTTTTCTGCTGTTTTTATGGGGAGAGTGTTAAGTGTCACTTCCCCTCCACTGAGTACTTACCATAACTGGATTGGCTCCCGGGGGCCCTCCTTAATGTCATTTCTTCCAGTGATCTATGCCCAGCTTCCTTTTGTCTGTTTACTTGTCCTAGATGGACATTTTAAAGCCTTATGTTGGGAGTGGGTGTCTAGCTGGCAAGGGGTTACCTTATTCATGGTGAGCTTAGAGTTAGTATTGGGGGCATGTGCATATATGTTGTTCTCTATCACGAACCTAGAGTGAATAATATGGTGACTCTAGAATGAATGCACACATACATATTTGTTAGTGCGTAAGTATGAGTACATCCTGGCTTAGTCAGTTCCCACTTTGTTCTTCCTCTATATTGTATTGTAAGTGAGGGTTTCTTACTATTTGTGCACCTGGTTTTTTTCTCTGTGTCTGACCTGTCAGATCTTTATTTCTTTTCTTTTGGTACAAGTCTCAAGGCCATTTGGTACTTTCTTTATCTGTTTTTTTTTTAAAGGGAATAAAACCAAACAAAATAGAACAGAATGAAGGCAATCAAAACAAAACAGTGAAAGCGATACAGGACCTCAAAACAAGATAATGAAAAATCGAGAATGTGCCACAGTGCCTCTTGTGTGTGTGTTTTCCCTACCCATCTATAACTGGTTTCCCAGGGGAGTCTCTCTAGTGATGCTTTTTTTTAAAACTCCTTCTAGTCAAGATAAACTAGAAGACCTAAGGAGGCTCCTATTTTATTTTCATGTCTCTAGTCCCCAGTCCCTACAGTGTCACTGAGAAACAGTGTTATTGGCATCTACTGTCTGGAAGTTAGAGGTCCTGGTAAACATCCTACAGTGTAAAGTACAACTCTGCACAAAAAAAGTTATCTACCCCCAAAATGTCAGTTGTCCCAAAGTTGAGAAACCTTGCTGTAAAGCATGTGGTATGTAATACCTGAGAGATCTCAATGAATGGTCAACCCTTCCCACCCCATTAGAGTACTTTCATTTGTCTAACTATCATGTCAATTACATCACTCCTTCACTATGGTAAAAATGGCAAAAAGTCTTTTGATTTCTTCAAAGTCAAATGTAGACAAATTGTAGGTAGTTGAAAGTAATGAAATAGCCAGGATTTCTTCCTAAATCACATGAGTAGGGACATACCCTATTTGCCAGCAATGAACTCTATTCTCCAAAGTCAGCAGATACACTATACTAGGTTTGTGCTACACTCATCTCATTTTCTTCTGAGTAAGGACTATCTTCTTGAAGTCTTCGTTCTGTTACTTCAGTCTGTTTTGTCACAATCTGCTTGTGAAGGCAGTAGTGTCACAGAGTCAGTGGAAATCGTTTGCATGCTGGGGCAATGAATGCATCATCATGGTCATACACACTGAGAACTTCTTTTTCTGAATATTCCTGAAGAATTGAGCACCAGTGGCTGGATTTTTCTAGTAATAATGGTTGCATTGCTAGATTAAGATTATTTTAAATAAGAATAATATTTTTTAAACCCACTTAGAGTGGATATTAAATAATCAAATTCCACATGCCAATGTTCTCTCTGGTTGGGAAACAATTTGCAAAAGGGGGGAAAAAAAGAAATGAAGCTGATACTTACCTAAGGCATATTGATTTCATGGAATAAGTGTAAAGCAATGGGTAATCTTCTTATTCAGGAAAGCTTTATATACCTTCATAATTTAAGTAGACTAATACATTTGAGCCCAGAGGAATCAAACTGCTTTATCACTTCTCTGCACCAATCTGCCCTAACAGCATACTACATTTTAAGGTTGGGATTTCCAGAAGCTGAACTTGTTATGATTTAACAATTCAAGCCACAGACTTGGATCTATTTCTGATATCACATTATATAGTTTTTCTTCATGTGCTTCAGGCAGCAACTTTCTCCTGGAGGCTTTCCCTTGATCTATGAGCAGCTCATCAGAAGTTTTTCCTGGATACATATTTTCAACATTGATAAAAAAAGGATTCTGATTATTTCAGCATGGCTCTTTTGTTTCAGGGTAGATACAATTCCTCTCTCTAATATAATGCTTTTTTTAATTTAAAGAGGAAAAAAGCAAAACAGAAAAAGGGGTGGAAACAATACAGAATTTCAGAAAAAAACAGTAAGAGATCACTAGTTGATAAATTACATATTGTCTTCTTAGACATAGTTGTTCAAGTTACAAAATTAAGCATACAAAGTGGACATTCAAACAGTGAAGCTGCAAAGAAGTTCAATGATCCAATAACAACTTAGCAACATGGTTATCAATCCTACACACTTAAACATAAATGCCTATTTCCTCTTTGTCATGGAAGCATCTTGTTTCTCCATTAATTTCTAGTGACAGTTTTGCAGAGTACATCAATCTGGGCTGGAGGCCACCTTCCTTCAGGACTTGGAATACTTCACTCCAAGCTCTTCTTGATCTGATGGTCTGTGTTGAGAAGTCAACCATGATTCTGATGGGCTTACCTTTACAGCTAATCTGTTTCTTTTCTCTGACAGCTTTTAATATTCTGTTTTTGTATTGAATTTCTTGTATCTTGATTATTACATGTCTGGGTGTAGCTCTGTTTTGGTTGTAGGTGGCTGGAGTTCTGTATGTCTCACATAACTGAATGTCATTTTCTTTTCCCATGCTTGGGAAGTTTCGCTTAATTATTTCCATGAAAAGCCTTTGTAATTCACCTGTTTGTATTTCTGCTTCTTCCCTCACATTTCTTATTCTTAAATTATAGATTCTCTTGTCGTCTTCTAGCCTTTGTATTGTTATAGCCTGTTTCCTTGTTATTTTTAAGAGATCTTTCCTTTCATGATCACACATTGCAAACTTGTCTTCAAGTTTTGATAGTCTATCCTTAGTTTCTTTTAAGCAGTTGTTCCAGCTTTCAATGGAGCTTTTAATTTCCTGGTAATCTCTTTGAATCTGCTTCATGTATTCTATATTTTCTTTATATTCTTTATCAAATGTTTCTCTCCTTTTTTTGTGTTTCTCCCTTCTTCTGTCTGTGTCTTCCTGAGTGATGCTTAGCATTTCTTTTATTAATCTACTTATATCTTCCTTTACCTGATTTAATATTTCAGTTTTGAGCTCATCTACAAGGTCCCAAAGATATCTCTTAATGTCCTTTGAAGCCATGTCTGATGTTGCATGTTTGCTGCCCTAGGTCTCCCTTGATTTTCCTTCTCCTGTATCAGGGCTCTCAGAGTTCTGGGCTGGGGGCCTCCTCTTGCCTCTTTCTCCTGTCATGGTCCTGGCCTCCTTCACACAGGTGTACAGTGGAGGTCCCAGCCCCCTTCCTTGTCAGCCACAGTTCCTCCAAATCATGCTGGTGAGGGACTTCCGCCCTCTCCTGCCTGCTCTTGTCACTGAGGTGTAACCAAGGGATGTGTATGCTGGCCCCTCCCCACCAGGCCAGCCAAACTTCAGGGGCCTACACCAGGTTAGTGTGTGCTAGGTGCAGGGAATTGATTTGGGATGGTTCACTGGGTCCCCGCCAGGGGCATGACCCAGTCCAAGCAAATCCCACGAATCTGCTCTGGGGAGGGAGCAACCAACTGAAGTCACTGTTGCTCCCAGTTCAGGCTCCTCCTGCCTGATTTCAACATTTGGTCATGCCCTTCCCATGGAGGGGGTCTCATGCCCAGCACTGACCATGGATTAATGAAGGTCCCTTTGTTGACTCCACTCTCTGTTGGGCTCACCAACCCCTGATTTCAGCATGGCTGTGGCTTCTGTGAGTGGTGGTGAGAATGAGTTTGGGTGGCTCTGCTGGCTGGGTTGCAGTGAAGACACATTGTCTGGTAATTTTAGCTGTTTCTATTGTAGCCCCAAGACTGCATGTTTAACAAGCTTTTTCATGTTTTAATTTCTTCCTGTATGAAAAGGATCCATCTCCCTCTGTCTGGATCTCTCCAGGATGTTTTACTCTGGCATCTGAGATGTTTCTCCTGGGAGGTTTTGTATTTTGTTGCTCACTGATCAGCCATCTTTCACTCCTCCCCTACTTTTTATTTAAGGTAGCAAAATACAGCAGAACAAGACAGAACAAACCCATGCAAGCCAGTGCAGTGAAATTGGCACAGAACCTAACAGCAGGTCACCAGGACAACAGCAATAGGCTCAATAGTACATCCTGTTCTGTTCACATTAGCTGTTCTTTCAATCAGGTAGAGAAAAATGGAAGGAAATATTGAACTTATAGAAACAGAATATTGAATAGAGCAGTACCATTAATCAAAACTGAGCAACACAGTGATACAAATATTTGCCTTCAAAGAGATGGTAGAAGGAAATCCCCCTTACTTGCCACACTGCATACATTCATCCTCCCAAGAGATAATCAGACCTCTGCCTCCCACTTGATAGTTGGGGGGGGGTATGGATCAATGTCTGATTCTTAGCCCACGCACCAGCAGACCCCCAGCTGCTTATCAGGGCGGCGAGCAAGCTGCCTGTTCTCCCAGTGCCCCAAATTCCAATATGATGCAGAGCTCAGGAATCACCAAATCAATATTAATGTTTTATTACATTGAAGATAGTTAATCATGGTCTAGTTAAAATAGAAGAAATCTCAGGTTACGTGGGTCTCAGCTTTACAACTTACTGATAGCATGAGTATATTCACTTAGACTCTTGATACTTAAATTTCTTCATTGGTACAAAAAGCAAGTGTTTATCATAGGCTGAGCAGCTATGAAAATGGGAATCTTATAGGTCTGTTCTGTTCTCTTTTTGGTTTGGTTCAGGACAGAGTAGTGCTAGATAGCTCAGGCTGGTCTCCAATTCACAGTGCTTCTTGTGCTTCAGCTTCCACTGTGCTGAAATAACAGGCAAGCACCTCCCCACCCAGCTTTTATGGGCTTTTAGGTAGGTGATTTCACTTAGAAAATGATGTAGAAGAGTAAAGCAATTGTGAATATTACCAAATAACTAGAATTATGCTCCAAGAGACATTCAAACTTAAATGTTATTTTGGCTGACTGTAGAAAGAGGGAAAGAGTTGAGAAAATCAGTTTTTAAATATCTATATGCCAATGTATGGTAGGGATGTTCATCGATTTTCTCCTTGTCTAATCCTTGTGATGATCTCACAAGGTAGATAAGCTATTAGTTTGCTTGATAGTTAATTTATGTCTTGCCAGTGACTTGTGATATGGAATGGGCTCTAAAGATGAGCTATTAGACCCTTGACCTAAGGAAGAAAAGAGAGGGGATTGAGGAGAGGAGAGGAGACGAGGGGAGAAAGAAGAAAGGGATGGAAAGGGGAGGAGAGGAACAGAGCAGAGGAGAGGAGAGGAAAAGAGAGGGAAGGGAGGGGAGTGGTGAAATCAATTTAGAGAATACCCAGAGAGGAATTAGTGGCACTTTAGAGTTACGAGGAAGTGCACAGTGTGACACAGAAGATAGTCAAGAAGGGGGAACAGAGTAAATGCCAGAGAGAAATCAGCAGGAAGCTGAGAAGAGGGAGAATGGTACTGGGGAGCATACAGCTCATTCGAGAGAGGGGGGAAAGGGCACATCTAGTTTCAATGGCTGCTGCAGTCCTGTCAATGGTATAGGTCAGGTCAAATATTCCCTACCACCCATGCACTTATTCAAAGATGAAATCATTTGGGCTGCCCTTCTGGGAGTCCTAAACCATTACACTCTTACAAACTAATGAACACATGATAAAAAACCTCTGCCAGGGGTTGATGAAGAGCCAGGCACTGTGCTGAAAAATGAGGAAGCTAATGGGGCCACCTGGCTGTGAGGGCAAACTTGGGATTTGCCCCAGTCTTCTGTCTGCATTTTTAACAGCCTGCTTGTAAACCCCAGGATTTGCTTGGTTAGTGAAGAATGACAGGGGAATTCCTAATCCCATGGAGCTGTATACTAGATAGTAGTATCAAGGCCAGTGAGTTATTACTACCTAATTTACCCTCCTTTCCCAAAGTGTTTATTGTCTTCTCTGCCTGTTACCTTAATTCCAAGTCATTTCAGCAAAATATTTTAAAAAACAAAAGAACTATGGATGGTTGAATGTACTACTCTGGAGTTATTCCCCATTCTTAACTCTTACTATATGTCTGTCCTTGATCTTCTTTTTTTTTAAAGTTCTTAATCTATATATTCTGATGTCTTGGTTTCTTGCCTATGAATTTGATCTCACCTTTGTTCTTCAGGATCAGTTTTATAGCTAGACTCTGTGTTGAAACCTTGTCTTGCCCCTCCAGAATTTTTAGTAGCACTCCTGCTCTTTGTGTTGATGATCTCTTGGCCAAGGCATGGTCACAGACCCTCAAAGACACAGGGGCGGGCAGGCATCCTCATAATGCCTATTTTCAACAACTGTCCTGGTGGGTCAAGTAGTGGTTAAGCAACCTGTGTGTGAGTTCATGTCTGAAAAGGACTGAGATGAAGCCAAGCTAGCTCATGAGTACTGAACAACATGAGGGACATTTGGCAAGTGAGAGGTCTATCCTGGTACCCTTAATAACTTTGATGTATGGCAGGAATCTCATATCAATGATAAATTGATTGATTGTTTGGTTTAGTTATTCATGCTTTTACCTATCTCACATTTATTAAATACCTGCCATGTGCCTGGAACCCAGCCTAACAAATCTCTTCTGCCTAACAAAGTTTTAGCCATTCTAAAGGTAAGCAATGGTCACAGTGGCCAGATTTGAGGTCAAGAGTATGAACAGGAAGACTGTTCTCAAGTCATGCTATTGGCTGAGCAACTGACAGGACAATGAGATTTACTTTCTTTCTCAACAACCAGCTGGACAGCATGATCTGAGCTTTCATGGAGGCAGCATGAGCACCTGAATCCAGTCCCTAGAGAAGGACTTCTGGCTGAAAACTCAAGGAAATCAGAGAGCAGGGAGTCTTACCTTTGGCCTTTGCCACCATCTGAGTCACTCCCCATATTTAGAAAATACAAACAGGTCTAAAGTATATTGTTTATCATCTAACTTCTAAACATATCTTGTGTACAAAATAAAGTGACATATACATAAATATTGTGTATATCTCTACTACTTGTACCAGACTTTTACTGCTAACACTGTCTTGAAAACTTTTTTCATCATTAGATATTTTTATAATACAATTTTAATGGCTTTATGCCTTCCATTTTTGAAGCATTCTATAAATATTCTTTATACCTCTAATTATTCTTTTAGTTAATTTCTTGGGCTGGAGATGTAGCTCACTGGTGGTGGTGGTAGAGTAGTTGCCTAGCATGCATGAACCTCTGTGTTTTATACTCAGGATCACAGACACAAAAAATCACTCTTCGATGGATTCTTAGAGGAGTCTAAAGGAATTTTAACTTTTTACAGCTTTTGGTTCATACTATAAAAGTTTTCTTCTTTTTTTCTACACTGAAATTCCTATACTTCATCAGCAATGTATATGTGATTGTCAAATTGTGCCCTCTCCCATCTTGTGTATTAGTTAACAATTTTTTCTACTATTGCCTTTGTAGTTGAATTATCTACTGAAGGCTAGAAAGAGCTTCCTGTTAAATTTAGATGTTTGTTGCAATTTTTCTGAATATTTCCAAAGAGAAAAGATGAAGAGAGTGACTAGGCATCCAGAAAGTTATTTCCTTCTGCATTCTCTAATGTAACTTCATCTTGCTACAAAGAGACACCATGGGTGAATTCTGTTCTTTAGCCTTGGCCCCTCAGGAGATTTCCTTGATAACATGCTGATTTGTCTCTTTGCCTTCTGTCTGGATAAAGAAGTCAGAATGTACTTGAGCACATGACTGGGAGCTGCTGATTAGGATATTATGGATCAGGAAAGGATATTATGACTTTTTACCCACACAGCATTTTGACTAAAATTGGCTTCAAGGCAAGGGTTCCAACTTCAATTGTGTAACACTGCCACATGTCTTCAGTTATACCCAGGGGTGTCCTGAGACTTTTTTCAAAGGCAGATACAAATGAAGAGAGGATCATACAAATGAAGGACAAGGAAGTTATCATAAAATCAAGCCCATGGAATAAGATTTACGAGCTCCCTGAAGTAAGGTTTCTAAACTTCTTATTAGGATATACTTCTTTAATGGAAAAAGAATTTGGTGTTTCTACACAGCCATAAATTTTTAGACCATGGACAATAAAGTAAGTTACTTAGGATGGGACCACACGTAGACTTATGATATGTTATGATGAACTAGCAGTTTATAAAACAGAATTAATTGTGGAAGCTGGGAAAAGTGCAGCTGTAGTATAAATAATACAGCAAAACACACTAGATAATATGATATTACTGGGTGGTGTAAAAGTAAATTTTTACCAGAAGATAACAGAGATGTCCTTACTCACTCAACAGGTGAGTGAGATAATGTGAAAACAGATAGCTATGGTGATCTGGCCCAATATAGTCAACACTTCAGGGGAGCTTTTCAGAAACTTGTAAGTGTCCAGATATGAATATAGGAATAAGATTTTAGTTCTTGTCTATCTGAAACCAGACAATGTCATGGGGTTGTCACTTGACAAGAAAAAAGAAGTTCTATAAGCTGATTGGAGTTCAAAGTCAGAGCTACTTTACAACTTAGATGACAAGTTTAGACAAGAACTGTGGATACCTTTTTGGCTCAGAATTGATTTGGCCCCAGGATAATTTGGAAATGAAGGGTTCAAAGAAGCCTTGCTGTGGGGTAAAGCAGTTGTGCTAGGATTGGAAGCCAGGCAAACCCAACTTTAAATGATGAAGACAATGGAGATAATATGATTCATGCTGTGTCCCTGTCTGAAATCAGAGCAGCATCCTGTCTTTTAAATGTATAATGAGGACAATTTTCCATCCATTTCTCTTACTTTCCCTTTTCTCATTTATCTTGCAGAAGTCAGTTAACCTTTGTTGAGGAGGGTGAAGAGAGAAGACTGAGAAGGTGTGCTTGCCAGGAGATAGTTGAGGGCTGTGGGGGCATCCTCACTCTTTTTGATGAATGTTCTTAAGAAAGTGATTCATGATGGCAGTTGCCTTTCATTTTAGCACACTTAGCATTTTCACATCCATGACCAAGTTAGAAAAACTATGTAAACAGAACTTGGGGGGGAAAAAAGTCTGAGTTTAAGAGGAACATGGAGATTACTAATTCCTACCGAGGTCAGTCTGTCTAATCTTCAATGCAACCAAAGTGCAGTGCAGTGGACAGAACATGGATTTAGAGGTCAAACAGACTTGGACTTGAACCCCAGTTCCACCATGTTTTAACTAAAATACCTGTTTCCTCATTTTTATAACCAATGTCTGTCTTACCTGCCTTCTAGAATTGGTTTGCATAATGTTTAGAATAATGCTAGTAAAAATGATCTGTAGAGTGAGTGTTAGGTAAATAAACTTGTGGTTACTGAGGGAAAAGAACAATTTAAATAATGAATCATTGCTCTTCTAAGTTGACACTCTACCTCTAACTCTAAACTTGTCCAGAATCAAGACCCAAGCAGAGACATAATTAAAAGCACCAAATTATCATAACTAATTCCAGGTCACTTTAAAAGACCATTCACAGTCATAGTCATTGCTAAAAAGGAAAAAACAGGAGGAGGCTTGTAATCCAATCTCTCTCTTAATGAGGGCAGTACTGGAAAAGAAAAAGGGTAAGAGACCTGTTCAAATCTCCTGGTAATAATGCTAATGTCAGACTTCATAAATATAAGCTCAGTCCTTATCTATAGATTACTTTTAGCAGATTCTAGGATTTGTATCATAAAAAAAATCTGGATCTATGGATTTATGGGCTTTGGCACCCTGGAAAGTGGCAGGTAAGCTACATCACTGTCTGAGCAAAAGATGACATGCTCTGTAAGTGACATGAACTGCACATGTTGGTTAAAGATGGTTTAATCTGGGTTTGAAGTGTGGCCTGGTAAGAAAGGAAAAGACTTATTGGATGGCATTAGAGAACACAGGCCTCCACTCCTTTGTCTGTGTCCTGGGATTGTCTGTATCTTTGAAATTATTAGTAAATCTTGATACTGGGTGAGGCCTCTGGTTCATGCTAGTCTGCTTTGACCAGCTGATTCTTTGTGTTATCTCATATAGTTCCTTAAAATGTGTTGAAGTCCTTGAAGAATGAATGAGTTGCTCGTTACTACCTTCAAAGAGCACAAGTTTTCATAGACATTGACACAGCAGGAGCCTGGATACAACTCAGTGACACAATCGGAATCTTGTGTCTCTAGAATCCAGTCACACTGACCTCATTTTTCCTTCAGCCCTCTCCTTACTGTTTTTTTCAAGATGATTTTATTGAGTCATTGCATTCGGTCATTTTATTTCTACAAAAAAACAAGGTCATTAAATTACAACACTTCTCATTTCCTTTTTTCACTGATTATCTCATTTTGCTCACACATTTCAGGTTGAAATGCAAGCATAAAATATTTCTCAAAAAAATCTCTGAAGCACTTGGATTTTTTCCTTCCTGTAATCACAATATGGAGCATAAAAAGAGAAATGTGATCAACAAAATCCATTCTCTCTATGCATCTTCAGACTTCAAAATTCTGTAGAGGTAACATCTTTCTAAGGAAACAAAAGCTTAGCAGTCACAAACACACTCAAAACAGAAAAATGACAAAAATTGAAGTGTAATTAGGAAATTAATAATATCATGTATGTCAAAGAATAATAAACCTGAGCTATACACTCACTACTAATTTAGCAATGATAGATTCCAAGTTGGTCACTTTTAGTTCATTATTTATTCTCTCATAGAGGAAAACATTAATGATCCACCCCGGTAAAAGCTGAAGTTGTCATTTGGTAATATGAAATTCAGGAACAGTAATAGAAGGTCTCATGTCAAGAGCAAATACTATAAATTTCTATATTAAAGGAATTTTTTCCTTTAAATTCAAGTGTGCTTGGATTCCCTTACATTTTTATAGTGGGTCAGAAAACAGAACTTCAATGACTTGCCTATTCTGACTGAAAAGCAGGCAAGCAAAGCTGATATTTCAGTACTTACTACTATCTTGGTTTCATGTGACACTAGTGAAAATTGACAATAAAAATAAAAAACTTCAAACCAAAACAAACAAACAAAATCTTTTAGAAAAAGCCAAAAATCTTCTGGAAATTTCCTTTATCATATTATTAGTGGGAAATGCAAATTTAATAGATCATCCAGTGAGGTAGATGGAAGATGATTTATAAGAGCCAGTCTTTTTACTTCTTCCTAAAGACTGTCATTAAAAGCAGATCTAACTTTAACAAGATGGAAATCATTTGATTTGATCACTTAAAAATAAAACAGGAGAGAACAATTTTATTCAGTAGTGATCATGTTAGAAGAATTCCCAAAATATAAATAGTTAAAATATACATAATCAAAGCCCAATTAGCTTTCCTCCAAAGCTCAAAAGTTGTGAATTATACAGTAAGTAATTGGGTATGGACAATTCCATTATCTTCTGCTTCAATTCTCTTTGTATCAAAATGACAAAATTTCATTTACAAAAATTTTTGTATTTTGCGATTAAAATGTATAGGAGAAATATTGGTTTGGTAGCTTAAAAAAAAAGTGGGCACATGATAATTAGTACTCAAAAGCCAACAATTGCTATAGTAAAGCTTAAAACCTAGTTGTTTTGTAGGTAATGAAAGTTTGAATTTGTCATAAACTCATGCTTTTAGACTTAGCACCTATGGATACATTTTAATATGTTCATAGGTGACTCTGAAGACATTGGAAATTCATTAAATATACCTGTAAAGATGTCTTTTAAATACAGTAAACAGTATTTGGTTTAAATAAGCTGCAATGATATATAACCCCATTTCTAAAAATTTTACCTAAATTACAGTCCAAAATCTCTCCAAGACTTAGTTTGGGGTACCAGATAAATTACAAACTGTAAAACATGAGTATGCACATGGTGACAACTACCCAGCATGAAACCTCACCTTGAGGTTTGTTTTCCTAATATTGCCATTAGAAAACACCAGGAAAATCAGCAACAGAAAGGAGCATGAAGAATGCAACACCAGCTAATGAGACAAGTATTATTTGAGACCATAAAATAAGCAGAAAATTACAGCAATAAAGCTAGTATTTGCATATTCTGTATACACTGTAATTTCTAAGCACAAGTAACAAATTAAATGGATATTGATGGATTCCTTAGAGCCAGTGAATTTAAAATAAAGCTCATATTTTCCAAAATATGCATAACAATCCAATATATTTTAATCAAATTTATTCTATGAATCCTATAGTGCAAACAGTAGAAACACTCTAAAAGTTGAAATTCTTTTCATCATTTCATTAGTTATTACTAAATGCTTGGGTGAATAATCAGGCTTATGAATTGGAAACTCTTATTTCATCACTCAAAATATTAAAAAAATTCCCTGGATAAGAGCTTGAGGTAAATATATATAATATATATATATATATATATATAATATATATATATATATTATATATGTATATACAGTTTATATCCCTTATTATTACAGAGAAAGTAGTGACTATAGCTACTTTGTCTAAAATACAGATTATTTGGAAAGATACTAACATATTTACAGTATAGATCTCTTTAAAAATATTATATTTCAATAAAAAATATTGTAAATTTTCCCTTTTATACAGACTTAATAGTATTTTCAAGCAAGCAAACAAAAATGACTGCAATTCCAGCACTACAAAAAATAAAGCCTCTTCATTTCATATAGGCAAATATATATATATATATATATATATATATATATATATATATTATCCTTCCAACTTTGCAATAGATATTGTAGTTCATATTGTCATATTTCTTTTCACAGCACCAGCATTTGTTTTAAAGTCCAAGTCAGCTGAGTTCACAACGTTGCTTGTGAATCCCTGAAACATTAACACAGCAGGTACATACCACCTCAAGAAGATAAGACCCTTTTTTTTAGCTTCTCTACTTCCATCTCTAGGTTACTTCTCAGTGCCTTCTCCCAAATCTTTTATTTTTTCCAATTCTTTCCCATGATCCTTTATCAGTGCTTCAACAATGCAATAATCAGTGCTGCACCAATTCAATAATCTGAGCCTGAAGTTCATCCACAGGAAATTTTCCCCATCACCCGTTTTCACTTCAGTTTTGATTTCTGAGTAAAGAAAGCAGCTGCCCTGACTTGAGAAGTACTTGAAATGTGCAGAATACTCTGGAGAGTAGCACACATCATTTTTGAACTCAGACGGCTTTAGGGTTGTGTTATCATCTTCTCTGGATAAATTCAAGGTTTGTTCTGGGCTGTAGTTGGAGAATATCCACCACTGAAGTAGCCAGGTGGCCTTTGTCCAGGCATCTTTCATCTATTTGCAGTGAGATATAGCAAATTCTCTGAGGTTATGTCATCAAAATTTATGTCTGTTTCTTTAGCGTTTCTTGTTATAAATGACTCAAGGTCTACTGATTTTGGTCTAAGTAACAACTGTTTAGAATTTAGCTTTGGTTTTGAAACTGGCCCTATTTCAAATTTTGATGAAATGGTAGACATTGCTCCATTAATCTTGGCTGTAGGAGGTAGTGGAGGAACTGGTTTTTCAGGTCGATTTGGGAAAACTGTTCCAGGAGATCTCAACAAACAGTTGGCTTTAGTGGGTGGAGTGGAGTGGGTAGGACTTGTGGAGCAGGTGGTTTAAAAGGTTTCTGCTCCAGCAATGTTTTTTTCATCTTTTTCTTTGGGTTTTATAGGTAAAAACTTCTCTGCAGCTGTCAAGCTTTGGAGCTGGACCTTTGGTTGGAGGTAGGGGTTTTTTTGGTTAGGAAAGTCCTTATCCAGGTCACTGACATGAATGGTAAAATTGTCTGAAGCAATTTCTTTTTTCTTGTTCAGTTCACCTTTCCACCAGCCAGCTTCTCCAGTCTCCTTATTTATCAAATGAATTAGAACTTTCATAGGCAAATAACGTTCTACAGTATTCTTTAGCTTTAATTTTACTTTCAATGTCTTTATCCCACTTTCTGCATTTTGTGTCCTAGAGAGTCTATGACTAAGGGCTTCTTTTCTTCTCCTCTCTCTCTTCTGTTTCTCCAGTGGATGTTCTTGAATTTCAAAGAGCTGCTTTGAAAATGTCTCCCAGTTCCTCGAATTTTCTTTGGCTGAGTGACCTTTCTTTGGCTGAGTGACCTTTCGGGTGCAGTTTCATCACTGTTCCCACGGAAAGGTAAAGGTGAGGTGGGCGCAGTCAGAACTGGTCTGGCCCCTCCCAAGCTTCTGGAGAGTCACCGTGGTCTGTGCCCTCCAGTTCCTTCCCCGAGGAAGTTCCGGGGAAACAATACCAGCTTGTGGTTTATGGTTCCGTTCCGCCAGCCTTCTTCCACCCCTTCATTAAAATCCATGATATCTCCCACCTGAGAGCTCTGGCTCGTCCTTATTCTGTGAAATGTACTCAAGGAGAACTTCACAGTGACGCTCTTGATCTTCCTAATATTTTCGGTCTGTGGACAAGTTGACTTACTGCAGCTGGAAGGCCAAAGGTGCTTATTCGTTGTACAAGACTAGCTATGTTTCCATTCCTTTTCCGTTTGATGGACAAACTCATCCTCAGTCTGTTTCTGTTATAATTTCCTTAACAAAATTATCAGGGAGCATTCTGCTTCTCCCACTTAGTTCTCCTTTCAACCATTCTTTTTCCTATAGTTTTTTTTCCCACATTCCTGATGATTTCCCCAGATGAATAGTTAATTCGTCATTGCCTGCAGCATCAAAGTCATACTCCACAATACGGTCACCCGCTTTCCACCGCCCTCAAGTCGGGCAGGGCTGGGCAGGCGCCTTTTCCACTGCTCTCTCTGCGCTGTCGCCACCCTTCACCCCTCTTCACTTTTGACAGCTCCTCCAGCGTCTCCCTGCAGGCTTCATTAAGCCTCATTAGCACTGAGATGGGTGGGAAGTCTTCTAAAGTCTTTAAAGACAAACTTTTCTGAGACTAATAGTTAATGCATTGTCCTAAAGGATCCTAGTACACCCTGATTCCATTTGGTTACTGGGTATCTGATCCTCATATGGATTCTCTTTCCCCTTCTTAAGTTGGATACTAAATTTTGGGAATGTATCTGGCTCACAATAGAAGCTCCTTTCTTCAGTCTTCTTTGTGGTATGCATTGAGAAATAAATGTATATTCTAAAAAATAATGTACTGCATAGATATAAAACCTTCTATACATCTAGTCTCTACTTACTTCACTTGTAAGCATCAAAGTAAAGCTTCTTGCATTATGAAAGAGTTGTTTTATTTATTTTTTATTTTAAAAAGAAAAAAAGTGATGATACAGAATTTCAAAACAAAATAATAGGAGATCAACAATGATTACTACAATGTGTATTGTTATCTTCAAAGTAGTTGCTCAGATTACAAGATATGGGCATGAAAAACTGATCAAACAGTGTAAGCACAAACTTCTTTTTGATAAACTAATAGAGATTAGTAGTTTAATTATCATATATGTAATTATATATATGCCTGCAGCAGATTAGTAGTGTAATTATCATAGATGTAATTATATATATGCCTGCAGCATCAAAGTCATACTCCACAATAGTCACCCACTTTCCACCACCCTCAAGTCTTTCCCTTCTTTCTTCTTCTCTCCTTTCTCTCATGCCAGTTGTTCTTTTCTTTTGAGCAGTTTCTTCCCCTTTAAATTTCACAGTATCTATTGTACATTTTGAGTCTTATTTACTCTTTTAGTTTTCTACACTAGGGAGATAATATGTTTATACATGTGTGTGTTTATGTATACACACATCCCTTCACTCTAAAGCTCAGAACTATGATTTCTTCAAATTATGTGATGAAAAAAAATCTTGTTTCATTTATGAGTATGTTCTTAAGTTGTATCCACTTACTTATATAAGCCTTGAGTTTATCCTGTATATCTTATTGCTCCATTGTAATAAAATACCACATCAACATCACTGAGCATTTGAGAAATACCAATTAAAACAACACTGAGATTCTATCTCATTTCAGAAAGAATGGCTATCATCAAAAAATCAACCAATAGCAAATTCTGGTGGGGTTAGAGGAAAAAGAAACCCTTCTCCACTATTGGAGGGACTGTAGACTGGTGTAACCACTGTGGAAATCAGTGTGGAGATTCTTCAAAAACCTAAGGTTGGAGGGCCCATTCAGCCCAGAAATTTCCCTCTTGGTATTTTCCCAACAGAACTGAAAACATCAAACCACATCAATATATGTGCACTCATGTTTATAGCAGCATAATTTGTAATAGCTAAATCTTGGAAACAACCCAAATACCTATCAACCAAGGAATGGATAAAAAAAGAAAAGTTGTTCAAAGAAAAGCCCAGGTCTTAACAGATTCACAGCTAAATTCTACAAGAAATTTAGAAAAGATTTAATGACAATACTCTTCAAACTCTTCAATGAAATTAAAAGAGAAACAATACTCCCTAATTCATTCCTGGAAGCAAGTATTACTCTGATACCAAAATCAGAGAAAGACCCAACCAAAAAGGAGAACTGCAGACCAATATCATTAATGAACATTGATGCAAAGATTCTCAATAAAATACTGACAGATTAGAATGCAGCAAATCATCAAGAAGATTATACATCATGACGAAGTTATGCCAGGGATACAGGAATACAGGGATGGTATAATGTACACAAATCAATAAATATAATACACCACATCAAGAGAGTGAAAGATGAAAAAAAACACATGATCTCAAAAAATGCACAAAAAGCTTTTGATCAAGTTCAACACTTGTTCATGATTAAAACCCTATAGAAACTCTGAATAGATGGTATCTACTTCAATCTGATAAAAGCCATCTATGACAAACCAACAGCCAACATTATACTAAATAAAGAAAAACTGAAAGCTTTCACTCTAAAATCATGAATATGACAAAGATGTCCACTATCACCACTATTATTCAATATAGTGCTGGAAGCATTACTCAGAGCACTTACACAAGAGAGAAAAATAAATGGAATAAGGATAAGAAAGGAAGTTAAATTATGATTATTTTAAGAGGACATGATACTCTTCATAGAGGACCCCAAAAACTCCATCAAAAGACTACTAGAGACAATAACCAAATTCAGCAGTATAGCTGGATACAACGTCTACAATCAAAAATCAATAGCCATTATTGATTTCCTAGTGTCTGGTCTTGAAAGCCCTTAAGGCTCTCATTCTTATGTTTTGATTTTTTTCATACTATTTTGATTTGTATTAACTTATTGTTTGTGAAGGTATGGACAACTGTTTTGACGAAAACAAGAAACATTATGGTAACCACTGTTGATTTCCTGCTGCCTTTCTCTGAAATCCTGTGTTATTTGCATTGTTTTACTCTGCTTTGTTCTGTTCTGTTTTGTTTTGCTTTGTCCTCTTTAAAATAAAAAAATAAAAAAAATCAATAGCATTCCTATACACAAACAACAGAATCACTGAAAGAGAAATTATAGAAACCACACCTTTCACAATAGCATCCAAAAACAAAGGATGCTAAAAGATGCAACAAAGGATGTAAAAGACCTATATGTTGAAAACTACTGTACTCTGAAAAAGAGATTTAAGAGGATGCCATAAAATGGAAATATATCACTTGCTCTTGGTTAGGAAGAACAAACATTGTAAAAATGTTCATACTCCCAAAACTGTTATACAAACTTAATTTAATCTCAATCAAAATACCATTAATATATCTTAGAGATCTAGAGAAAACATTTCTAAAATTCATTTGGAGACAGAAAAGCCCTAGAATAGCAAAAGAAATCCTGGGTAACAAAAGTAAGGTAGGAAGCATCACAATCCCTGACTTGAAATTATAGTACAAAGCTACAGTGATAAAATCAGCATTGTCCTGGCATAAAAACAGACCTGAGGATCAATAGAACAGATTAGAAGATGCAGACACAACTACAAAGGCACTGAGCCATCTTATATTTGACAAAGAGGCTAAAAATTCTCACTAGAAGAAAGATAGCCTCTTTAACAAATAGTGCTGGAAAAACTGGCTTTCCACATGCTAAAGACTGAAACTAGACCCATGTCTATCACCATGCGCAAAACTAAAGTCAAAATGGATCAAAGATCTAAGTATTAAAATAAATCTACTGGAAGACAAGGTAGGTAGAAATCTTGAAGACTAGGGGAAGGCAAACAATTTATGAACAAAACACAAACCGCACAGGAAGTACTTCAAAGAATCAACAACTGGGATCTCATCTTACTGAAAAGTTTTTGCACCTCAAAAGAAATCACCAACAGAGTGAAAAGAAAACCCACACAATGGGAAAGAATTTTAGTCAGCTGTCTCTCAGACAAAGGCCTTCTATCTAGAACATATAAAGAATTGAACACTTCATGTATTTATTTGACATTTGTATTTATCCATCTGAGAAGTGCATGTTCATTTCAGATGCCCATTTTTGGATTGGGTCTTTGAGTTTGGGAGGTCTGATCAAAGACCCAATCCAAAAAATGGACATCTGAGATGAACACGCACTTCTCAGATGATGAAATACAAATCACAAATAAATACATGAAGACATGGTCAATATCACTAGTCATTTGAGAAATGTAAATTAAAAGAATATTGAGATTGCATCTCACTCCAGAAAGAATAGCTGTCAGCAAGAAATCAACTGATAACAAATGTTGGAGCTGTGGGGAGAAAGGAACACTTTTCCACTGTTTGTGGGAATGTAGATTGATATAGCTACTGTGGAAATCAGTGTGGAGATTCCTCAAAAATGAGGTTTGGAAGTCTCATTCAATCCAGCTCTTCTCCTTCTGGGTATTTTCCCAGAAAACTTCAAAATGTCATGTCACAGAGATATATGTGCATCCATATATTTAGAAGAACAATATGTAGCAGCTAAATCTTGGAAACAACCAAAATGCCCATCAACAGCAGAATGGATTTTTAAAATGTGATATTTCTATACAATGGCATATTACTCATCTATAATAGAGGATAATGTTGAGACCTTTATCGGTAAATGGAAGAAGCTTGAGCCTATACTCCTCAGTGAAATCAAACTCATGTTTATTAATATCATATTGTCTCCCTGGTGTAAAAAAAAACTGAAAGAGTAATAAGATCCAAAATGTACAATAGATATTATAATAATGAAAAGGAAAGTGCTCAAAAGGAAAGAACAACTGGAATAGGAGAAAGGAGAAAAGGAAGAAAGGAAAAGATTATATGTATGGAGGTATACATGTATGTACGTGTATGTATGCAAGATGGATAACTGTACTACTAATCTGTTATCAAAAAGAACAGTTTGCACTGTCATTGTGTGACTGTTTAATCATTTTTTACACCTAGATCTTGTAACCTGAACAACTACTTCTAAGATAACAATATGCAATATATTAACTAGTGCTAATTTCTTACTTTTTTTGAAATTCTGTACTATTTCTATCCTTTTTTCTGTTTTGCTTTATAAAATAAATTTTTAAAAAGAAGGGTTGTTTCAGAGCTTTTCATTCACATTTAATTTCCTGCTATGCCCTGACTGGGGAGAGATGGCATTCCTAAAACTTTCGATGAATGTACCTGTCCATACTACTCTTCTGCTTCTATGAACGTGTTATATCACAGGTGTCCTTAGTAGTTAAAAAACAAGCTTGAAAGTGAAAAAATAGTGCTACATGGAAAGAATGCCATCTGATTTTAAGTTTATGTGTATCAAAACCTTGGGAGGGTGAAAAATCTTATTGAGAAAAATTGGATGTCCCTTTATTATTCTTGTATCTCATGGAAGGAAAAAGTGGGCAGTGTGGAAAGATAGTAAAAGTATATAAAACTTGAAATGAGACAGTCACAACATGAGAAGACTCTCTTTTCCACCTAGCTGTTGTGTGACTTTAAGCCATCTTTTAGATTTATGTGTAAACTGAATAAATATTTACACTGAGGGGCTATTAAGAATGTCAAGTGTAAGGGTGAATGTGAAAGCATTTTATCAACTGTAAGGAACTACAAATAAATATTCTTACTTGATATTTCAAATGAAAATGTTTTAATAGTTTTGGAGTTTTCTGAGTTGTCTGTTTTATCCTTGTTCCTACCCTTGATCTGTAGCTCTGAGAACATCTAATGTGGGAGGTTAGGCTCTACCAGGGTCTTGGCGGACCATCTGCTCAGTGAATACTGAAGTCTGTTAAAGGATAGAAGAAATCCAAGGGACTAAGGCACACAAATGCACAGATCTTTATAAATTCATGTGCATATACACATGGGTGCACTTGTGCGTGCACACACATGCACACACACACCCTTCCCTGCTAAAGCTCACAGTTATGATTTCTTCAAATTAAGTGGTGAAAAAAATCTTGTTTCTCCCACAGCTATTTATAATGCCACCTGGGAAAGCAGTGCTGGTGCATTGTGAACCAGTACCTACATGCTGACTTCCTCAGCAACTGTGTAGTCCAAAGGGAGAAGAGAAACAGTCCAGTCCCATAGAAGTGTAAACATGATATAGAAATCAGGGCTTGGACTCCAAATGGCAAGGCTGCTTTGTCATCATGGAATAGACTTTCTGGAACTGATCCTTTGGTTTTGTTTCTAATTCTGTGATTTCCTGCTATTAACATATGAGGATGGTTGACAAGACTGTGAGTTCCCATCTGAATTCTCAAAATGTTTCATTTGTTCTGTTTGAACCAGAGAAACTGAATGAGTTCAGCAGAATGTCTGGTTGTTCAGAAAGCTGAATGTAAGGTTCAGACTAAGATACTTATTAGCTGGACCTGTGTGGTTCAAACTAGACACGAGTATGTATATGTGGCTCTAAAATTCTTTGAAGTTTTACTAGACAAATCTTGTGTCTTTAGTCAAAATAGAATTTTTTTTTTAAAAAAGCTGTTGAATTACGATTGCTCTTCCTCTCAGTTTCCAGATATTTAGTAAAGTAGAATCATACAGACCTTGATTCAGATCTCAGAAACTGGTTTTGAGATTATGGGCGACATGCTTAAGGTCTCTGCAGTGGGTTTCCTCATCTATCGAATGGTGATAAGTACTCCTTGGGTTACTGCAGAACAAAGGGAACAGATATTTAGTGGACTGAGATGGAGTAAGTGCTTACTCTCCCTTACTATTTCCTACTTCCTGATTCCCTGGTTGGGTTTTCTTGAATCCCCTGCATCTATGCTGTTGTTTAGGTTACATTCTTTCAATCTCTTTCAGAATCACCTAGACTTATTTGTTTAATTGTCTTCAAGCTAGTGGAGATAATAATATTACTAGATGGTATATATATCATTGTAAAGGATAATTTATTACAAATAAAAAATCATAGAGTTGGGCCAGTAGTAAGTGACTATAGTCTAACTAACATTTATTATTAATGAGTCGGGAAGAAATTAAGACGGTCCTTGAGTTCTAAATCTGTTTCCTTAGTTGTTCTGCTAGTAACACACTATACAACTCAGTTATCCTGGGTCTGAATCATTTCTCTCTAAAAAAGTCTTCAGGACATTGTCTCCATTCCCAGTAACCTAATACTGCATAAATTACCAAGCCAACCAGAATCTTGTCTCTGTTCTAACCAAGTATGTGACCAGTCAGAGTTGGATTTGTTGAGACCATTCCTGAAGCCAGGCTGTGCAATGTATCTGGAAATTCTGCATAGGGCTTGTTCTGTTTTGTTGAGCTTGAAGGTAAGGATAAGGCTGACAGTGAGGCAGGAATGGGTGAATAAAAAGTTAAGTGACAGAATTGGAAAATTCTCACTTTGCTAAAGGAGGAAATGTGTTCTAAGTTTATCCTTTTCTGGTTCTACTTTCAGATCATGATTTAAATACACTTCCCCCAACACACCTACAGCAATATAAGGACAGCAACTGTTCTAAATTACAGCTCTCAGTACCAGTTCTTTATACTCTTGTTTTCTTTATCTACTGGAATTACTGTGAATAAGTTTTTTTTCTAATTACAGAAGAACAGAATAAATAACAACAGTACTAAAGAGATGAAAAGATGTCCCTAACCAGAAATGAGTTTGTGGCATAAAAAATCTGTAGCTATTTTCAGATGTGTACAGAATCTTCCCTGAAACTATAGGTTTTTGTTTATAAATGTTTTTCTTCCCGGGCACTTCCTAATGTGTTGAGAATGAAAGGATATCATATTAATAATGAAACAGAATTCTATTTAGAATTGTCATTTTAAATAGTATAACAATTAAATATATCCATTTTGTATACTGAGGGACTTATTTCACATTAAAGGATATAAACCATTAAGAATGTTTTAATGGCTTGTCTTGATGGCTTCTTTGAGGGTAGAAATTAAGTTTGCTTCTCCAGGATCATCATCTCAAAGGGGAGAAGGATATGCAGGGGACAGAAATGTCTCTGAATAATAAACCTAATACATTGCAAAAAAATTTGAATTTGTAAGGACCATCCAGCAAGGAATTCTGTGACAGGCAAGGGAACTAGGTGAAAAGTGACAATTGAGGAGAAACTACAGGGAACAAAAAACTCCTACATTTGCAATAATTCAATGCCTAAGAAATGCAGCCAGGAAGAAATCATGAAAGGAAAGGATACATTTTTGAACAAAAATGTATATGTTAGATTACTAGATTTTAAGATATCTTAAATTATTAATCCATTCCGTTATTTGAAACCTGGAGTAATGTTTAGTTACCCGAATCCTCTGTTCAAGTTATTTTGAATGGAATGAAGCCTGTGGGTGGATTTTTTCAGGATTGTTGATGAGCACAGAACAGAACAGTCACAAGAGGAAAGATGCAAAGTGGACCTTGAGGATTCAGCAGAAGAAGCACAAGATGAGAAGACCAAGGTACAGATTAAACATGGAAATTCTCAGGAATGTTGGAGAGGCCAGTGAGGAGAGGAACCATGTGAGTTCTAAGTTTTCCATAGACAAAGTAGGGTGGGGGCTCTTACAGTTCTGGTTGAAAATGGAAAAGCAGATGAATCCTGGAAAGCTTTAAAATGTGGGCACCCAGAGGCAGCTGCATTGTGTAGGTCTGGGGGGAGGGTCTGTGGGTGAGACAACCAGTAGATGCTGATACCTTTTATACACACATTGCTTGACATCTGAGATACTATTTTGTGTAAGTCATAAGATAAAAGAAGGCCCTAAAGCCTTGACATGTGGTTCTTGATAGTTGTAGGGATGGGAAATGTTCTATTTTGCCTCACCAATCATAAGGGGACCACAGACATTCAAAACGTAACACAGGTCAATAAGGGAAAAGTATAATGAATTCATGTTAATACAAAGAATTCAATGTGACATAGGAGGCTCCAGATATTAAGACCCAAAGACCAAGAGAAAATTGTGGTGTTATTTATAGTTTTGTTGAAATGTATTGCTATGCAAAAATGTGCCTAAAAAGTACATTATAATGATAGTATATGGAGGAGAGAAGCCCAGTTCTGCCTGTCTGCTGTATTTCTCTTGGCCTTTCTGTGTAGCATTTCTTCCTCCTGCAAATGAGCAGACTCCTCTAGAACGAAGGTCTTCAAGGGAAAATGTAGAGAGTGTCTTTCTAGGTCTTACGATTTGCTATGGGGGAGAGGGCACTGATTTCTATAATGAGCCTTGGTGAACAGGAACTCTAGTTTCTATGAATAGGTTCATGCAGGGAAGAAAAGTGCGAGTCGCAGAGGCCCAAGAAAGTCAGAGTGACTGGTGTTTGAAGCCTTTCCAGTGTTCTTCAGTTTGAAATACTCAATGTGTATCTGTACCATACTTTGGAGTGTCATTCTGAGTCCCACACGATAAACTACCCTCTATTACCTTGTGAGAGGCAGTCTACATGAGCAGCACAGGTATGTCAGGTCAAAGGCAGACTAATTTTGCAGGTAAACTTAGGACCCTTTTTAAAAAAGAATATTAGTTGTGTTCTGCTTTTCATCCTACAGTTGCACTTTAGATTTGTTTGTGCTTTTGTATATCATAGGGAGGCACCAGGTCAAGGCAGCGGGGAGCTAACATCAGCCTTTATTCCAAGCAGAAATTGTGTCTCTCAACAAATCTGAATTCAGGACTCTTCGCCCAGAGGGTCTACGGAATGCTCTGTTGATGGGCCAGATCTTTAAACTCAATTATTATGTTCACTAAGATGTGTTTCAATCTCTCCAACTTCTAAAAGCCAAAAGAGAGACCACTAAAAACTACACAGTATACACACTTGGCAAGTTCCTGTGCTTTTCTTAAGGGAAATAATTATTTCATGGGAGGTTTGGAAAATGAAAAATTTCCAATAGGAACTCTTTATCCATTGTTTCCACTACATGTCACAGATTGACTTACTGTAGAATTATATTATTTCAACTAGATTTTCTTAGCTAGAGCATGAATCTTAGTGAAAAAGAGCCATCCTCTACATTCTGAGGCTGTGAAGACAGAAAGATTTCATCTAGATAGGATTGGTCATGGCTGCCTGGGGCAGTGTTCTGAGACAGTGGAGTTATAGGAGGCCTGGGTCATGAAGGGACTACCATGAGCAATTAGTGGTGCTGCCATGAGTATATGAGAGTAGTATGGGCTATATATTATCTAGTCATGCTCTGGGTAATTTTTTTTTTTTATTGGTACCGGGGATCGAACTCACGACCACGTGCTTGCAAGGCAAGCGCTTATGCCGCTGAGCTAAATCGCCAGCCCTCTGGGTACTTTTTATAAGAATGAAACTATATTTTATTTCATAAATAAAATCCATGATTACCAACTAGTGCTGGAATTATCACATTACCCCATCTTCTTTTTGTATAGCACAAGAAAGTGTATACCCGAGAATATATTAGTGTTCCAATGAGGTGAACTTGCCATAGTAACGAGATTAAATCAATCATTGTGCTGGGAAACAGATGTGTAGCCATAAGATTACGGTTCATAAACCGGAGAAACCTATGAGAAGCTTCTTTTCAGTCCATGTTTTTGTAACACACATGCATCCTTGGATTACAGTTCTTGGCACACTTTATTTGTTCTTCTCTGTTTTCCTATCTGTGTCCCTCTACTAAATTGAAGCCTGGTGAGAGAAGATCAAAAAGTTAATCAGATATGAATATCTTGCTCCAGCAATGGATGAATACAATATGCTATAGACTGAATGATTGCATCCCTCAAAAGTCATCTGCTGAAATCCTAATCCCCAATTCTGATAGTATTTTAAGGTAGTAGGTTATGAAAGCGGAGTGCTTGGGAGTTGTGCTAGTGTTTTTCTAGGCAAGACCCCAGAGAACTCTCTCAATCCTTCTATGATATGAGGACACAGCACAAGGATTGCCATCTTTGAGCCAGGAAATGAGCCTCTCCATAGACTGAATCTTCGAGTGCCTTGATTTTGGATCTTCCTCCCTCCTACGACTGTGAGAAACAAGTTGTGGTTGTTTAACCAGTCATCCAGTCTATGGTAGATTGCTACTGCCACCCAAACTGACTAAACCACAAGAGATCCTCAATTAATGCTAAATGAATATAATTCCTGTTATTTGAGGTAAAGTGCAAGGCTCTTTTCCCACCACACCCTCCCAGGTTCCTAAATTTAGAATAAGGGCAGGGTGAGAGGGAAGTAAAGTACAACAGCAAAAAGTAGCCTCTCAGGACCTAGAATTGAGACACCTGGAAAACAGCAACTTAGCAAAGAGAAAAAGTAGAGCTCTGAGAATGAAGAAAGAGCTGACAGGAAAATGAGAAATCACAGAGAAATGAGAGAAGCTGGAGACAATGAAAAGAAAAAACACAAAATATTCTAGAGCACTAACCCAAGACCCAGGAGAGGAGGACGTATCTCCACAAAAAGTTGGATCCAGAGAGTGTTGGAAGCCCAAGGGAAAAATGACAGGCCGGGAGTGATAGCCTCAAGGAAAGCCCACAGCTATTTTAATATAAGTACAGCATGGGGTTTTACTGTGAAGGAGTCTCACATGGCAGGCTCGAGTTGAAGAAGAAATTCGCTGAAGCATCCACCATACTTGAAATAATTAGAAGCCATTTTGGGAGAGAGTTTATGGTTTAAAACTGAGATACTTCAGGAATCAGAAGTCACAGGAAAATTGTACTTCAAGGTCTCTGATATTACCCTACCACAGTGACTGGATGGGAGACGGTCCCAAAAGACAATTGTAGAGAAGGAGCGGGCTAGTTGCAGATCCCTTGAGAAGATTAAGAAGAAGTAAGCTCAAGTTGTGAAGGGCAAGATGATCTCATCATCTTTAGAAAGAAGCCAAGCTGGTCATGTGTGAGTTTCTGAGGTTACTGGGCTTGAAAGTGCTGTTATTAAGTTCAGCGAGCTGCTTGGTCCCCTTTACTTTCAGCACAGAGCTTGGTAATTTGTTTTCCTTCCCTATCTGCCAACATGATCAGGGATATATGCCTTGAATGGTTGTCACACTATGGGGTGTATGGACAGAGAGGCCCCTGGAGAAAGGAGAGCATCTCACAAGTCCACAGAACATAAAGCTAGGGAGAGATAGCAGTGACAGGGCACAAACACTAAGAGCTGCTAGAGTGAATACAAACTTATGGTAGATACCACGCTATTGATCTACTCCACCCAGCAGAAAAAATAGGCAAGACTCAACATTCCCACAGGACAAAAAAAGTGGGTTTGGAAACAAAATAGACCTTAGTTGTGTTTTACAGTCCACAACCCATATCTCATGATTCTAATACCTCAGGCACTGAAATGAAATCTCTCATTCAAACACACGGAAGACAGTTTTGGGCTCATTTCTCTTTTCTTTTTTTTTTTTCCTTTTTTACAGTTTTTTGTTTGTTTTTGTTTCTTTTTCCCTGTCATATGTTATTGGTATGCTTTATCTTTTTCTTGTTAGTTTTTTCTGTTATCTTTACCTAATTCTATTAACTTTTCAAACTCTTTAATGAAATTCAAAGGGAAACAATATTCAAAAAGTATTTCCTGGAAGCAACTATTACCCTGATACCAAAACCAGAGATTCCTAAACAATCTTTTCATTGTATTTTTGTCTACTTTTTTCTCCTCATCTTTTTTTCTTTTTCAATTTCATTTCTTCTAGTTTCTCTTTCTTCACCTCATTTTTCTTACCACTGTTAAACCTTATTAATTTTAGATGTTTAATTGACTCTATGCTGTTATTGGATTTTTTCTATTGTTAATGGTGATATACTTGTTGTTTTTAGTGGATATTTACTGTATCAGTTTGGCCTATCTTTGTGTCTATATTATTATTGCAGGTCTCTTTCTTATTGTAAGGATGGTGTAGATGTAACTATCTCTTATTGGTTCTTAAGGTATGACAATGTGCATTTTTGTCTTTGACTCTATTATTGCTTATTTCTGTTGTTATTGAGGGGATAGTTGTTGCTTTTAGTTAGTTTTACCATATGTCAATATCCGTCTTTTCTTTGTGTCACTTCCATTATTGTGGTTTTCTCCTCTCCAAGTGGGGCTAGGGACTTAGCTCCTAGAAGGAATGACACTACTAAGACACTCAAACATCACAGAATATTTCATCCATCAGCAACAGAATATAGAATTTCTTTCAGGAGTGCATAGAACAATTTCTGAAACAAACCATACCTTAGGCAATAAATCATGCTTACACAAGTAAAACAGTATGTAACTCACTCCCTGTGTACTATTGCATCATACTGAAGTGAAGTTAGAAATTAACAGTAAAAGAAATCACAGAACTTGGCAGACACATGGAGATTTTTTTGGGGATGTGGTAGGGCTCAGTGGTAGGGTTCATGACTAAATAATACATTATTTAAAAATCATTGGCCCGCAGAAAAAATCAGAGAAAAGATTTTTAAAAGTTCTTAGAACCAAATGACATTGGAAGCACAACATACAAAAACCTATGGGAATAATCTTGAGGGTTTGCTGCATTCTGATTGCCAGTATCTTGTCAAGGATTTTTGTGTCCATGTTCATTAAGTTGATTGATCTGTAGTTCACTCTTTTGGTCAGATTTTTCTCTGGTTTTGGTATCAGGGTAATAGTTGCTTCCAGGAAATACTTTTTGAATATTGTTTCCCTTTGAATTTCATTAAAGAGTTTGAAAAGTAATGGCATTAGATTTTCTCTAAATTTCTGATAGAATTCAGCAGTGGATCCATCAGAACTTGGCCTTTTCTTTGTTGGTAAGTTTTTCACTTAAATTTCAATTTCATTGATATTAGGTTATTTATAATTTTTGTATCTTCTTGATTCAGCTTTGATAATTTATATGTGTCTAGGAATCTGTCCATTTTTCTGTCTTATTAGAATAAAGGTTCTTGAAGTGGATATTGACGATCTTCTGAATTTCCTTAGGTTCTGTTGTGACTTCAGCCTTTATGATTCCTAACTGCATGGATCTGAGTCTTTTCTTTCCTCTTTTGATCAGATTGGTGATGGGTTTATTGATTTTATTCAATCTTTCAAAGAACCAACTCCAGTTTGCATTGTTTTCTATTGAATTAATTTCTTCTCTGATCTTTACAACTTCCTCCCTCATAAGAACTTTGAGCTTGACTGGTTTTTTATTTTCCAGAAGTTTGAGGTTCAATGTTAGGTTGTTTATTTGAGCTCATTCTGTTTTCCTGATGTGAAAATTCACTGCTACAAATTTTCCTCTTAGGACTGCTTTCATTGCATCTCATAATTTCTTGTAGGGTATATCAGCATTATCATTTGATTGTATATATGTTAATTTCTTCTTTGATTTCATCTGTGACCTGTTGGTTGTTCAAGAGAGTGTCATTTAATTTCTATGTGTTCATGTAGGTTTTGTGCTTTCTTTGTCATTGATTTCCAATTTCACTGACTGATCTGATGATGATCTTAATTCCTCTGCATTTACTTAAGCTTGTTCTATGAACCAGTATGTAGCCTATTTTGTAGAACATCCCATGTGCAGCTAAGAAGAATGTGTATTTAAGAAATGAAATGAAAACTAGTGTTGGCGGGATTGTGGGGAAAAGGAACCCCTTTCCACTATTCATGGGACTGTGGACTGGTGCATCCAGTGTGGAAATCAGTGTGGAAATTCCTTCAAAACTAGGATTAGAGGTCCCACTTGATCAGATATTCTTATTCTTGGTATTTTCCCAAGAGAATTAAAAACATCATGGCATAGCACACCCATGTTTATCAAAGCACTGTTTATAACAGCTAAATCTTGGAAACAGCCCATCAACTGATGATAAAGAAGATTTAGATTTTTTTAATATACAGTGGAGTACTACCAGCCATAAAGGAGGATAAACTTGAGATATTTCAAGGTAAATGGGTGAACTTTGATGTCATACTCTTAAATGAAATAAATCAGACATACATGTGGAAGTATTGTGTTGTCTCTCTGGTGTGAGAAGCTGAAAGTATAATTAAGGACTAGCATGTATACTAGATATTATGAAATAGAAAGAAAATGCTCAATTGGGAACAGGAATGTGGAGGGGAAAGGGGAAAGAGAAGGAGGGGAAGAGAAAAAATGGAAAATAGCTTTTGTAAATAAGTAGGGGAAGAGGGATTGAAGGGAGGGTAAGGGAATGAGAAAAAGGGAATTTATATAAGTCATTTGCAGGGATAAAGTCCTTGTGATGAAAGTGATCACTATGTATATTTAAAATGTACCAATAAGCTTAATTAATACAAAGCCTATGAGACACAATGAGCACTGTTATAAGAAGGATGGTTACATCTGTGAGTACAAACATAAAAAACAACAGAACAACCCCAAATAAATAATCTGGTGACACATTTTGAGATCCTAGGAAAAGAAGCACAAGCCAAATTTGAAAGAAGGAAAGAAATTGTGAAAATCAGAGTGAAAATTAATGAAATGAGACCAAATATATACACAGGATCAATGAATCAAAGAGCTGGTTATTTTAAAGGATGGAAGGAGATGTGAAATGGGAGGTGACAAGTGTGAAGGTGGAGAGGAGAAGGGAAAGTAAAAAGGATTATAAGCTATTTCTCCCACAGTGAATGTATTTACTATGCACTACAAACATAAGTTCTTTTAAAAAGGAGAAAGATTAAAAAATAATAAAGACAGGGCAAGAATCGACTTATTAACAAATTGTTCTTCAGTCTGCTAATATAACATCACTTTTATAAATCCAGAAGAATTGAAGGATACTGTAGTAACTCTAACTCACTTGTTTACTTCATACATTATTGCTCCAACTTCTCCACTGTCCTGTGAGAGCGTGTTTTGAGTATTTTTCATTGTGTTTAAAATAAAGAAGCTGTGTTATTCCTAGACTATACCTGTACCCCTAAGGTTATTGAATTAGTTAAATAGAAGGGGAAAACAGCACTGCAATGCAAGATTTCAAATTTCAAACTCAGTACAGTCGTGCTTTGTTATTCAGCCTCTTCAAAACTTGTTGAATTTGGTACTCTACACATTTTGACCTAAAAATGTTGTCCTGGTATTAATGATTTATTTGTTACTTAACACACAAGTTGCAATTTGATTACCCTGTGACTTACTATCCTTATTTGGTACTTGTTTTTGGTACTCACCATACCTCCTTGAGCCAATTAACAATGAGTACCAAAGCACCTTGATTTAGAATATGTTGGTAAACACCATGTGAGAGTGCTCTTTTTACATCTCCTTTGATATATCAAGGCTAACATATCTGATAGGAAATTATCTTAAGAGGAAAAAAGTACATGAACATTGTGATGTACCTGAAAGGTCAAAGAAGAGAGTAGAAGGATACAAGCTGCATTTGCTCAGGCTTTCATTTGTAGCCTGTCTTGGAGTGGAAGACAAGTTACAAATGAGATATGAGGGACTTCCCCAGTGGGTTTACAGTGGCTGCCTGCAGGACGAGGGATGGAAGCATGCAACACAGACATTTGCATACTGGAGGACTGGAGGATCTAGCTGATAAGTGAAGGCCCTGAAGCTCACTGCAGAATCTGATGTGTCTTTGTCAATAAGCCAAAGGGTCTGCTTTTAGACGTTGAAGGGTCTGCTCTGGAAGCCTGAAGGAACTGGAAACAGATGTCTAAAGCTGATGACAAAGAAGCAAAAAACGTGACTTTCTTTTTTCCATTTTATTCCATCCAGACTACATGCCCATTGGTTGGGACTCCCTACATGTGAGGGGTCTATTTCCCCTCCTCAGTTTGTGGCTTACATGTCTATCATCCACACACACACCCAGAACTGTGTTTCATTACTTTGCTAGGAGTTTCATAATCCATTTAAGTTAACACTACCATTAATTATCACAAAGGCTAAGAAAACAGCAGAGTTGGGAGGGTCTGCAGGATATTAAGATTTAGAGTCACCTGTAGTAATGGGGTCACACCTTTTTGGTTCACATTTTAGGATCAACTGAGAACCATCTAGAAATCAGATTATAAATTCTCAAATGCCTTTCCCCTTTTTAGTTGCTTTGATTGGGCGCTGGCTTTGTTTAATTATTTATTAATTACAATTGTTCATCCATTTACTTATTCATCTCTCTCCCTTGTCTTGGTTACTTTTCTCTTGTTGTTGACATAAAATATTTGATGCCCAAAATGAAGGAAGGAAAAGTTTGTTTAGCTTACAGTTTTTGGAGGTTTCAGTCCATACTCAGCTGGCTCCAAGGCAGGGTGGCATGACTGAGGGGCAGCATGGCAGCTGTGGCAGATATCAGAAGAGACAAGAGGAAAAGACAAAAAAGGGAAAGGCACACCTCTATCCCTTGCTTACACTATATGCCAGCTACCTGACCCTGGGTAGATGCAACACTCACAATGCTAATCCCAATGCTAGAGAATGAACCAATCACATATGCTAGACTCAGCCATCTTCAAAAGGCTTCACACCCCATGACTGCATGAAGCTTTGGGAGTTCATTTAAACACAAGCCAAAACACCCTTAATCCCCTTCATACACTCAAAGGAGTTCCAATCTATGCCTCAGATCCCATTGTAACTTACTACCCACTGAGATTGGGTGATGGTGACTTGCATGGTCATAGGGCTTTCTTTACTCTTGTTTCAGTAATGGTTAGTTGTCCACATTTTTTTCATTGGTTAGAATTGATTCTAAATTTTCAGTGTAATTTTTGGCAGTTTATAATTGGTAATGTTTGATGTAATTTTGTTTTTCTGCCCTTATAAATATAAAGGCACTTATAAAGACTTATAAATATTGACTGATTGTGTGAAAAGTTATTCCTTATTTAGCAGCTAAATGTATCCAACAATATAAGGTAGTATTATTGCAAAACATAGGTAAAGAAGGAGAATTCAAATGTATTGGAACTAACTGAGACTGTAGGAAGAGGATGTAGAAAAATAAGAAAGCATCATTGTAAGGCTAAGATAGGATAAGCATGTGGGCTTTATGATCTCAAAAGATATCAGCAGTCTTAACAAGAATTTGTTCATTCAATTCTGTTATAAACTGGGGATCCACTTCTAAGGACTGTTAAAAAAAACATGATTGCATCAGCAGGAAATAAACATCTGAGATTTATAATGAGAAGTAATAGAGCTGAAATACTATTTCTCTGCAAGGAAATGGAGATTTCTATGGTGAAAGCATGATTTAAAGTTATTGAGGAAAAGGAGGAGGAGTAGAGCTGAATCCTTAATCCCATATGGCTGAGCTCACTGAAGAGCCTCCTTGATAGGTTTTTCCTTGGGGCAGCAGTGAAACAAGAGCAGAAAAAAAAAAGAAAAAAGGCCTTTAGCGTGGGCATGGGAAGGCTGCAGAAGAGAGCAAGTTCCCTTAGAGACAAAGAAGTAGAGGGCTTTTATTCGGTTTGATAGGGTGGGGTTTGAAGGGGTGGGCAAAGTGATGTATTGACAGCTGTTTGGGGGAATTTTGGCACACAGGCAAGAAGCAGGAAGTGCAGTTTTGGCTTGGAAGAAGAGCAGAAGTTAGTATGGAAGGGACACGCTGTCATCTTTAGGGCTCAGTGCTATGTTGGGCAGATGTCAGGCTGAGTCTGACAGAGCTTAACACGAGTACAACCTCTCATTCATGACATGCAAATACATTTCTTTGGGATCATTCAGAAAAACTGAAATCTTGATGGGTAAATTGTGCTTGTGAATTTGTGGTTTGTTGTTGTTAATGATCTTACTCTTTTGTAAAAATGTTTCATAACCTTATTCTAACAAGTTCTTAAAATTGAGAGGTTTTTCCAATAAGGGCACTCAGCTGTCATAATCTCTTAACTCTTTAGTGGTGGCAGTAATTAAAAAGTTACTTACAGAACCATGATTTTGCAAGGTTTTGGGTCAATTTCTTTTTTTTATTTTTTATTTTAAACAGAATAAAACAAAAGAGGACAGATCTAAACAGATCAGAACAGAACAAGGTAAGCAACACAGCACTTCACAACAAGATAATTGGATATTAACACTAGCTATCATAATGACACTTTCTTTGAAATAGTTGCGCTTAGCTTTACACACAATAATGTTAAACATAACAAAATAAAATAAAACCACTCAAGAGAATGAAAGTATTGCAAGGCATTCTGAACCAAATACCCGAAGATGGACAATGGCTACTATATTATCTCATTTTCATAAAAAATTTGTTTATACTATCATACATATTAAAATCCAATAAGATACAACGTGATAGAACCAATGGTAATAGAAAAACAAGAGCATGGTAGGACTTCAGAGCAAGATGATATCAAATCAACAATGGCTGCCATATTATCTTTTCTTCAAAGTAACTATTCATACCATCACATATATTAAGATCAAACAAAACAGAATAAACCCATTCCAAACAATGAATGAAAATATAAGACTTCAAAGAAATATAATGGTGAACCATGATTACCATAAAATCTTCTGTACACTTACCATTTCTTACACTAGGGAGACTATATGGTATTTATACATGTGAGTTTGATTTATTTCACTTCTGCATATGGATTCAAGTTGCATCCATTTATTTATAAATATCTCAATGTGATCATTCTTTATAGCTGAGTAGTACTCCATTGTATAAAAGTACCAAAATTTTTTATCCATTCCTTGATTGATGGGCACTTAGGTTGTTTCCAAGATCTGGCTATTACAAATTGTGCCGCTATAAACATGGGTGCACATAGATCACTGTGGTAAGATGTTTTCAGTTCTTCAGGGAATATGCCTAAGAGTGGAATAGCTAGATTGAATATGACCTCCAATCCTAGTTTTTTGAGGAATATCTACACTGATTTTCACAGTGGTTGCACCAGTCTACACTCCCACCAACAGTGCAGAAGAGCTCCTTTTTCCCCACAGCCTCTCCAGCATTTATTGTTGGTAGTTTTGTTGATACTGGCCATTCTTTCTGGAGTGAGATGGAATCTCAGTGTGTTTTTAATTTGCATTTCTCTAATGACCAATGATGATGAACATTTTTTTCATGTATTTGCCATTTGTATTTCTTCATCTGAGAACTGTGTGTTCATCTCTGTTGCCCATTTTTTGATTGGGTCTTTGAATTTCGGGGGTCTGATTTCTTTTTAATTCTTTGTAAGTTCTAGACAGAAGTCCTTTGTTTTGAGGGAGAGTTCACTAAGACTTTTTTCCCCAGTTTGTGGCTTTTCTTTTCACTATGATGGAGATTTCTTTGGACATGCAGAAACTCTTTAATAAGACGTGATCCCAGTTACTGATTCTGGGAAGTATTTCCCATGCAGTTTGGTTCTCGTTCATGAATTCTCTACCAACCCCTATGTCTTCAAGATTTTTACCTACTTTGTCTTCCAACAGATTCAGTGTTTCTGTTTTAATAGTTAAATCTTTGATTCACTTAGATTTTGGTTTAGTACATGGTGATAGGCATGGGTCTAACTTTAGTTTTCAGCATATGGAAAGCAGTTTTTCCAGCACCATTTATTAAAGAGACTATTGTTCTTCCAGTGAACATGCTTGGCCCCTTTATCAAAGATAAGGTGTTTGAGTGTGTTCGTAGTTGTATCTTCTAGTCTATTCCATTGGTCTTCAGGTCTGTTTTTATTCCAATACCATGTTGATTTTATTACGATAGTTTTGTAGTATAACTTTAAGTCAGGGATTGTGATGCCTCCTGCCTTGGCTTTGCTGCTTATAGAATAGAATTGCATTTGCTATTCTAGGTCTCTTCTGGTTCCAGATGAATTTTAGGAGTGATTTCTCTAGATCTATAAGGTATGTTAGTGGTATTTTCATAGGGATTGCATTTAATCTGTATAACAATTTTGGGAGAATGGCCATTTTTACAATATTTATTCTTCCTATCCACGAACAAGGGATGTCTTTCCATTTTCTGAGGTCCTCTTCAATTTCTTTTTCAGGGTGTTATAATTTTCCCTGTACAACTCTTTTATATCTTTTGTTGGATTAATTCCTAAGTATTTCATTTTTTTTTTGGATGCTAGTGTGAAGGGTGTGGCTTTTCTTATTTCTCTCTCGGTGATTTTGTTGTTAGTGTAAAAGAATGCTATTGATTTTTGAGTACTGAGTTTGTATCCAGCTACATTGCTGAATTTATTTAGTATATCTAGGAGTCTTTCAATGGATGTTTGGGGGTCTTCTATGTAGAGTGTCATATCATCTGCAAATAATGATAATTTAACTTATTCCTTTCCTATCTTTACTCCTTTTATTTTTTCTCTTGTCTAATTGCTCTGGCTAGTATTTCCAGTACTATGTTGAATAGGAGCAGTGATAAGGAACATCCTTGTCTTGTGCCTGATTTCAAGGTAAAGGCTTTCAATTTTTGGCCATTTAATATGACACTGGCTGTTGGTTTGTCATGGATGGCCTTTATCATATTGAGGTAAAGACCATCTATTCCAATTCTCTGTAAGGTTCTTATCATGAATGGGTGTTGGATCTTATCAAAAGCTTTTTGTGCATCTATAGAAATGATCATGTGATTCTTACTTTTGGCTCTATTGATATGGTGGATTACATTTATTGATTTATGTATGTTGAACCATCCCTGCATACCTGGGATGAATCCCACTTGGTCATGGTGTATAATCTTCTTGATGATTTGCTGCATCCTGTTCGCAAATATTTTATTGAGAATTTTTGCATCTATGTTCATTAGGGAGATTGGCTTGTAGTTCTCTTTTTTAGTTGGGTCTTTCTCAGGTTTTGGTACTAGAGTGACATTTGCTTCCAGGAAAGACTTAGGGAGAATTGCTTCCCTTTCAATTTCATTGAATAGTTTGAGCAGTGTTGGCATTAAATCTTCTTTGTATTTTTTGTAGCATTCTGCAGTGAATCCGTCTGGGCGTGAGCTCTTCTTTCTTGGTAGTGACTTGATGACATTTTCAGTTTCATTAATAGAAATTGGGTTATTCAGCAGTTTTACATCTTCTTGATTCAGCTTTGGTGGTTTTTATGTTTCTAGTAATCTGTCCATTTCTTCTGTGTTATTGAACCTATGAGAGTAGAAGTTTTCGAAATAGTTGTTGATAATCTTCTGTATTTCCACAGGGTCAGTAGTGATTTCTCCTTTTTCATTCTGTATTGTGTGAATTTGAGTCTTTTCTTTCCTTTTTAAAATTAGGTTGGCTAGTGGCTTATCAATTTTATTTATTCTTTCAAAGAACCAACTCTTTGATTCATTGATTCTTTGTATTGTTTTCTTAGTCTCTATTATATTAATTTCTGCTCTAATCTTTATAATTTCCTCCCTTCTTTTGGCTTTGGGCTTTGCTTGCTCTTCTTTTTCTATATGATTCAGGTGTAATATCAGTTTGCTTACTTGTATTTGTTCTATTTTCCTAATAAATTTTCCTCTGAGGACTGCTTTCATTGCTTCCCATAGGTTCTGGTCAGTTGTATTTGTATTTTCGTTTGCTTGGAGATATTGTTTAATTTCTTCTTTAATTTCCTCTGTGACCCACTGATTGCTCAAGAGTGTATTATTTAATTTCCATGTGTTTCTGTGGTTTTTGCAGTTACTTTTATCAGTAATTTCCAGTTTCATGGTGCTAAGATCCGATAACATGCATGGGATAATTTCAATTATTTTGCATTTACTTAAATATGTTCTGTGAGTTAGTATATGGTCTATTTTAGAGAATGTCCCATGTACTGAGAAGAATGTATATTCTTTTGTTATTGGATGGAACATCTGTATGCGTCTGTATACGTTCACAGGTGTGATTCAGTTCTGTTGTTTCTTTGCTGATTTTCTGTCTAGTTGATCTATCTCTTTGTGTCAATGGTGTGTTAAGGTCTCCTGTTATAATGGTGTTATTGCCTTTTTGATTTTTCATTTTTGTTAATACTTGCTTTGTGTAGTTGGGTGCCCTGGAATTTGGTGCATATATATTTAAGATTGTTACCTCTTCCTCTTCAACTTTTTCCCTAACTAGTATGTAGTGACCTTCTTTATCTCTTCAGACCAGTCATGGTTTGAGGTTCACATGGTCTGCAAACAGAATAGCTATCCTGCTTTTTTTTGAGTTTCTGTTGCATGGAGTATTGTTTTCCATCCTTGGACTTTCAGTCTATGATTTTCCTTTTGGGTTAGATGGGTTTCTTGTAGACAGCATATGGTTGTACATTGTTTCTTGATGCATTCTGCCAGTCTGGTTTCTTTTAATTGGTGAATTGAGACCATTTACATTAATGGTTATAACTGTCATATTCAGGTTTATTATTGACATGTTATCTTTCTAATGTTGTATCTTAACTTTCCATTCTGTTTAATTGTCTGTCTTGCTTAGTGCTTTTTTCTTATGTGTATCTAGAATGTCTTTCACTATTCTTTGTAGGTTTGGTTTGGTGATCATGAAGTTCTTCAGCTGTTCTTTGTCATGGAAGTATTTTATTTCTCCATCCATTTTGAAGGACAGTTTTGCAGGGTACATAAGTCTGGGTTGGAAGTTTTTTTCATTTAGGATTTGAAACACTTCACCCCATGCTCTTCTTGACTTCATTGTTTGTGTTGAGAAGTCTGCTGTGATTCTGATAGATTTTCCTTTATATATGATCTGTCTTTTCTTCTAACAGCTTTTAATATTCTGTTCTTATGTTGGATTTATGGGGTGGTGATTATTATATGTCTGGATGTAGTTTTGTTTTGGTTATGGCTATTTGGAGTTCTATATGCCTCACTAATCCATATGTCAGTTTCCATACTCATGTTTGGGAAGTTTTCAGCTATTACTTCTGTAAATAGCCTCTTGATATCATTTATGTTGTCCCCTTTTTTTTTCATTTATCCCTATCAATCTTAAGTTGCTTTTCTTTGCATCATCTTGCAGCTGTTGAATTGTTATTTCCTGATTTCTTGTTATTTTTAGAAGATCTTTCCTTTCCTGTTTACTAGCTGCAATCTTATCTTTGAGGTCTGAGATTCTATCTTCACTTTCATTGAGGCAGTTTTTGCAACTTTCAATAGAGTTTTTGATTTCCCGTATATCTCTTTGAATCTGCTTAATGCATTCTGTTTGTCTCTTAAACTGTTCATTCAAGGATTCTATCATTTTGCTTTGTTCCTCTAATTTTTTAGCTGTGTCTTCATTGGATGTAGTCAGTATTTCTTTCACTACTTTTATCATTTCTTCTTTTACTTGGGAGGCTATTTCTGATTTGAGTTCCCTCATGGCTTCCTGTAATTGTTTCTTTATCTCAGTTGATATCATTTCATGCATTTCAGTTGTATGTGTAGTTATTTTCTTCTATGTACATGGTTCCTAGTTTTTCTTGGGATGGGTTGAAGGTTTGAGATTGCATTTTTATCTTTGGTTTTGTCATTTTCCTATATTTCCAGGTTTCCAGCAATGTTCCAAAGCTTTCCCTAGATGTGCTGGAAATCACTACCATGCCCTCAGCCACTGGGACTCACATGGCTTTGACCCCCCCCTCCCCTGGTGGGCCTGGCTTCCCCGGCTGAAAGAATATTGCTGGGCCCGTGTAACCTCTTGACCCCAGTCCAGAGTCCTAATGGGGCTGAGTGGGCACCCATCTGCAGGGATCAATGGTTCCAAACTTTTCCAGGCCTGCCCTGGTGAGCTACAACTCACCTTGCAGCAGAGGCGTGGGGTTGGCTCCCCTTTGGGCGGGCCTGGCTGCCCTGGTTGAATGAAGGTCACTGGGCGTGGTCCACTCAAGCCCAGGGAACCTCTGGAGCCTAGTCCAGTGTCCAAAGAGGGCTGAGCGGGCACCCAGACCCTGGGATCCATGGTCTCAAACTTTTCTGTGCCTGTCCTGGTGAGTTGCAACTGACCTCACTGCAGTGGAGCGGGGTTGGCTCCTTGGGTCAATTTCTTTAACTGAGAATTTTGTAGGCATTAGTCATTGACTTCTGCCATTCAACTTTGGTATGGGAATTCAGATGCTAGCCTCTATTTTTTATCATATGGCAATTTTTTTCCCTCTTAAATACCTGAAGAATTGTGTTTTAGTCCCAAAATTTAATAGTTAACTATGATTTTAATAACTCTTTCTCACAATTATTATTTTTCCTGGAACATTCTGTGTCCTTTATTGTGTAAATTATTTTTCTTTATTTTAAGGTAAATCTACTACAATGTCTAATACATTTTCTGTAACACATTTTCAATTTTTAAAAAATAGTATGCTTTATGTTTGGTCATTCTTTTCCTGCTTTTTTCTTTTTTTTTTTTCTAGTTTTTAAATTGTTTTAGGCCTAAATATCTTTTTCCCTGTCTGTTCACTGTGATGGAGTTCCCTTCATATATCTGTAATTGTTTTCAGCTCTAGTTATTTTACTCCATGTTCCAAGATAGAGCATCTGGCCTTTGGCTTTTTAAATTTCCTTATCTTTGGCAATCTAAAGTTTCATTGTATTTGTCTGTTGTTTCATTATCTGTGATTTCATTTTAGATTATATCATGAAATAAGTGTCAGAGAATTTCCTTCTAGGCTATGTTTCTGAACAGTCCAGGGTGTTTCTGCCTTTTCTCTTTGACACTCTCACTCTTGTCCTCTCGTTTGGGTATAGTATTTAGACAGATTCTACTTTACTTTTCTCACCCAGTCAGTAACTTCTTTGTCTTCTTCTTTTGATCTGCTTTTTTATTGTGTGTTCTACTCATTTTTCAAAAACAGTCCAGATCCCTGGAAGAGCTTTTGGAGAGTTCTGCAGAAGTTGTACTTAGTCTTTGGAAAACCTTGGACTTTTCTTTCCTTTTATACATTGTATTTGGTTGGAGTCATTTTCTGTTTATGCAGAGGAGAGGAAGGGCAGGGATACTCTCTTTTCTTACATGTGCCTTCCAAATTAGCATGGATTCTACTTACATCAGGGAACTAATCAGGGTTGTTTGATTTCACCATTTCTACTCTCCTCTTTCTTTCCCATATCTATTCCTGCCAGTAGAATAAGAAAGCAAAACAGTATCTGGAGAATTGGTTCCTCCACCAAACCTCTGCAAAAGAAATGAGTCCTGCTCCAAAGTTCTTAGTGCACCCCTCACTCTAATAGGATATTTTTTGTCTTATTCTAGGCCTCTATTTTGTTGGAATGGCTAGGTCTGGGCCTTCATTTTTCTTGTTTCTTTTAGCCTGTGGAGGTCCAAGGTGAGGGGCAGGAGCTCCTCCATCCCTCGGAGTTCCTGTGGCCATAGGCACAGGAGTTGAGTTATCACATTCTCCTCTCAGTGCTGTCTGTGCATACTTGGGAGCTGTTAGTGACAGTGCTCACATTTACTGATTTGTTTTCTTTACCCAGCACTAATTCTGCTAAGCTTCAGATCCCTCTTGACATCCCTGGCTCAGATGGAATTTTAGAGACTTTGTTTCATAATGTTAGTTGTAGTATGGTTTTTAAAACTATTTAAAAAGATGCTGCTATTATTATTATTATTATTTCATGTAGTGGGAGATGTTAGGACCTACCTTTCCCTCTTTACCTGTCAGCACACTTTTCCTGTTATATATTTTGTTTTTATTTATTTATTTTAAAGAAAAAAAGGCACAGGAAATAAAAAAACAAAAGCAAAAGAGACATGCAAACAACAAACCCAAAACAATAACAGTGTAGGCTTTCAAAATAGGATGGTAGGAATTTAACAATGGTTGTAATATTGAATATTGTTACCATCAAAAGGGTTGCTTAAATTATCAGATATAGACATGTAAAATTGATATAATCATAGAACTATTAATTGTTCTTTTCCAAGAACTAAAACAATTAGTACTATAGTCACATTAGCTATCTTATGTGTATCTGTATCTATATATAAAAAAATTACTCCATTTTCTTTTTTCCTTCCTTCTTTCCTCCTTTCCTCTATCAAAGTTACTTTTAACAGTTTCATACCCTTGCACAATATTTATTATAGATTTTGCATCATATTTGTTCTTTCAGTTTCTTACACTAGGGGACAACAAAGTATTTACACATGTGAGTTTCATTTATTTCACTTATGAGTATGGTCTTAAGTCATGTCCATTTACTTATAAAAGCCTCAGTGCAATCTTACTTGACAGCTATGTAGTACTCCATTGTATAAAAATACTGTATCTTTTTCACCCATTCTTTGATTGGTGGGCATTTGGGTTGTTTCCAAGATCTGGCTATTACAAATTGTGCTGCTGTAAACATGGGTGCACATATATCACTGTAGTACTGTGGTATAAATGTTTTCAGTTCTTCTGGGAAAATACAGGATAAGGGGGTCAGATGGAATCTCTAATCCTAGCTTTTTGAGAAATCTCCATACTGATTTCCCCAGTGGATGCACCAGCCTATACTCTTATCAATAATGGAGAAGAGTTCCTTTCCCCCCACAGCCCCACCAGCATTTGTTATTGGTTTATTTCTTGATCTTGGCTATTTGTTCTGGAGTGAGATAGAATCTCAGTGCTGTTTTAATTTGCATTTCTCAAATGACCAAAGATGCTGAATATTTTTTCATAAATTTATTGACTAATTGTACTTTTTCATCTGAGAAGTGTGCATTCAACTCAGATGCCCGTTTTTGGACTAGGTCTTTGAATTTTGGGGGCCTGATTTTTAAAAAATTCTTTATATGTTCTAGATAGGAGTTCTTTGTTTGAAGGACAGTTGGCTAAGATGATTTCCCAATTCATGGGTTTTTTTTTTCACTTTGTTGGAGATTTCTTTTGACATGCGAAAACTTTTTAATAAGATGTGATCCCAGTTGTTGATTTTTTGAAGTATTTTCCATACAGTTCGATTTTTGTTCATAAACTCTCTCTGCCTACTCCTATGTCATCAAGATTTGTACCTAATTTGTCTTCCAGAAGATTTAGTGTTTCTATTTTAATTTAGACCTTTGATCCATTTTGACTTTAGCTTAGTGCATGGTGATAGACATGGGTCTAATTTTAGTTTTTAACATCTGGAAAGCTGGTTTTCCCAGCACCACTTATTAAGGAGGTTATCTTTTTTTCCAGTGCACATATTTGGCCCCTTTGTCGAGATTAGGTAGCTGAGTGTGTTTGTAATTGCAGCTGTAACTTCTAATCTATTCCATTGATCTTTAGGTCTGTTTTTACTCCAGCACCATGCTGATTTTATCACAGTAGCTTTGTAGTATAATTTCAGGTTGGGGATTGTGATGCCTCCTGCCTTTCCTTTGTTACACAGAATTGCTTTTTGCTATTCTAGTTCTCTTCTGGTTCTAGGTGAATTTCAAGAAAAATTTCTCTAAATCTATGAGATATGCAAATGGTATTTTGATTGGAATTGCATGAAATCTGTGTAAAAATTTTGAGATAATGACCATTTTTATGTTTTTTCTTCCTATCTACAAACAGGGAATGTCTTTCCGTTTTCTGAAATCCTCTTCAATTCCTTTTTTTAGAGTAATGTAATTTTCATTGTATAGATCTTTTATTTCCTTTGTTAGACTGAGTCCTAAGTATTTCATTTTTTTGGATGCTATAGTGAATGATGTGTTTTCCATTATTTCTTTCTCAGTGAGTTTATTGTTTGTGTATAGGAATGCTATTGATTTTTGAGTTTTGGCTTTGTATCCAGCTACATTACTGAATTTGGTATTTACATCTGTAAGCCTTTCAATGGAGTTTTGGGAGCCTTCTATATAGAGTATTGTATCATCTGCAAATAATGATAACTTAACTTCTTTTTCTATCCTTATTCCTTTTGTTTCTGTCTCTTGTCTGATTGCTCTGGCTAATGTTTCCAGAATTATATTGAATAGGAGTGCTGATAGTGGACATCCTGTCTTGTTCCCGATTTTAGGTTGAAAGTTTTCAGTTTTTGTCGCTTTAGTAAGATGTTGGCTGTTAGTTTATCATATATGGCTTTTATCAGATTGAGATACAGACCATCTATTCTGATTCTCCATAGGGTTCTTATTACGAATGAGTATTGAATTTTGTCAAAAGCTTTTTCTGCATCTATTGAGATGATCATATGATTATTTTCTTGGGTTCTGTTGATATGGTGTGTTGTGTTTATTAATTTGTGTATGTTGAATCACCCCTGTATTTCTGGGATGCATCCCACTTGATCATGGTGTATAATCTTCTTGATGATTTGTTGCATTCTATTTGCCAGTATTTTATTGATGATTTTTGCTTCTATGCTCATTAGAGAAAATCGTGTGTAATTCTTTTTTGGTTGGGTTTTGGTTTTAGTATTCAGGTAATACTTCATTCCAGGAATGAGTTAAGGAGACTTCTTTCCCTTTCAATTTCATTGAAGAGTTTGAGGAGTGTTGGCATTAAGTCTGCCCTAACTTTCTGGTAGAATTCGGCAGTAAATCCATCAGGACTTGGGTTTTTCTTTGTTGGTAAGGTTCTAATTATATGTTTAGTTTCATTAATTGAAATTGGGTTATTCAGCAGTTTTATATCTTCTTGATCCAGGTTTGGTAATTCATATGTTTCTAGGAATCTGTCCATTTTTTTCCTGCGTTATTGAACCTATGAGAGTAAAGCTTTTTGAAGCAGGTATTGATGATCTTCTGTATTTCCATAGGGTTTGTAGTGATTTTACCCTTTTCATTTCTTATTATATGGATTTGAGGTTTTACTTTTCTCTTTTTGATAAGATTGGCTAGAGGTTTATCAATTTTATTTATTCTTTTAAAAACCAATTCTTCAATTCATTAATTCTTTGTATTGTTTTCAGAGTTTCAACTGCATTAATTTCTGCTCTGATCTTTATAATTTCATTCCTTCTTTGGGCTTTGGGCTTGACTTACTCTTCTTTTTCTAGAAGTTTGAGGTACAGCATTAGGTTGTTTATTTGTGTTCATTCCATTTTCCTGATGTGGGAGTTTATCAGTATAAATTTCCCTCTGAGGACTGCTTTCATTGTGTCTCACAGGTTCTAACAAGTTCTATTTGCATTTTTATTTGATTGTAAATATTGTTTTATTTCTTGTTTAATTTCTTCTGTGATCCATTTGTTGTTTAGGAGCATGTTATTTAATGTCCATGCATTTATGAGGTTCTTGTGTGTGTTTTTGTCATTAATTTTCAATTTTATTTCACTATTGTCAGATAATATACATTGTCAGATATTATCTGACAATAGTGAAATAAAATGGATTATTTCATTCCTTTTGTATTTACTTAAGCATATTCTGTGGGCTAGTACATCATCATTTTAGAGGATGACCCATGTGCAGGTGAGAAGAATGTGTACTCTTGTATTCTTGGGCAGAACAGTTGGTACACCTTGACTAGGTCCATTTATTCCCAAGTTTGATTCAGTTGTGTTACTTCTTTGCTGATTTTTTGATGTGTCTATTTATGGCAATGGGGTATCAAGATTCCCCATTATAACTGTATCATTACTTATTTGATTTTTCTTGTCTATTAAGATTTGTCTTACATAGTTGGGTGCTCCCATACTTGGTGCACATATATTTATGATTATAATCTCATCCTCTTCGAGTTTTTCCCTAATAGGTATGTAATGACATTCTTTATCTCTTTTGATCATTCTTGGTTTGGAGTTCACATTGTCTTCAAACAGAATAGTTATCCTTGCTTTTTTCTGGGTTCTTATCACATGGAGTATTGTTTTCCATCCTTTGTCTTTTAGTTTTTGAATTTCCTTTTGAGTTAAATGTGTGTCTTGTACACAGCATATTATTGGATTTTGTTTCCTACTCCACTCTGCCAGTCTTCTTCTTTTTATTGGTGAGTTGAAACCATTTACAATGATGAATATAACTGATATGTACTGTCTTATCCCTGTCATGTTATCTTTCTATTGTTGATTTTCTACTTTTTCTGTTTAATTGTTTGCCCTGTTAGTGGTTTCCTTTTTCTGCTGTTCTTGGAATTGTAGTTATCTTTATAGCTTTCTAGAATATCTTTCTGTACTCTTTGTAGTGTTGGTTTGGTGGTCATGAATTTCTTCACTTGTTCTTTGTCATGGAAGTATCTTATTTCTCCATCAATTTTCAAAGATAGTTTTTTAGAATACATCAATCTGGGTTGGAAATTGTTTTCTTTCAGAACTTGAAATACTTCACTCCATGATCTTCTTCACTTGAACTTTTGTGTTGAGAAGTCTGCTGTGATTCTGATTGGTTTTCCTAGATGATCTGTTTCTTTTGGCAAATTTTCTGGTATTATTTTTCTAAATAGTCTTTGTATGTCATTTGTGTTGACTCCTGATTTTTCATTGACACCTATCAGTTTTATATTGTTTCTCTTTGCCTCATCTTGCACCTGTTGAATTGTTGTTTCCTGGTTCCACGTTAGTTTTAAGAGATCTTTTCTTTCATGATCATAAGCTTCCATCCTGACTTCAAGGTTTGAGAGTCTATCTTCAGCTTCATTCAAGTGGTTTTTCCAGCTTTTGATGGAATTTTTAATTTCCTGAATATCCCTTTGAATCTGTTTCATGCATTCTAATTCTGTCTTATATTGTTCATTCAAGGTTTCCATCATTTTATTATGTTCCTCTTTTTTATTTAGATCTTCTTTAGATATGCTCAATATTTCTTTCATAATGTTTATCATATCTTTTTTTTTAATGTGGGATAGTATTTCTGAACTGATTTCCTCTATAGCTTCATGGAGTTATTTCTTTACTTCAGTTGCTATCATTTCAGAAAGTTCAGTTGTGCAATTTCCATTATCTTCCATTTTAATGTCTCCTGGGTTTGTTCTAAGTGGGCTAGAGCCTGAGATTGTATCTTGCTCTTTCATTTTGTCATTTTCCTCTGGGACCTGTGCAACTGGCTAGGCACCCTCCCAGTGATTTCACTGCAATGCTGCACTGGGCAGAGCTCTGATCCTCTGATATCCACATGGCTAGTCAATGCACACACCTAAACCATGGCATCAGAGCCTTGTTCTCTGTGACCAGTGAGGCTGGCAGGGCATTCTCTCAATGAATTATACTGTAATGCTGGACTGGGCAGAGTTCAGTTCCTCCATGCAACTAACAGGGCCACACTCCTGGAGTGTGGCATGGGGGGATTTGCACATGGCTGGGTGCAGTTCAGAACCTCTGGGACCCAGGACGCTAGTAGGGATGCAACCCGAGTGTGGTTCTGGGGCCTTGCACCTGGCTAGGAAGAGTTCAGAGGCTCGGGCAAGTAGCTGGGATGTACCTCCAGATTATGGCTTGCTCCTGGATGGGTGGAGTTTAGAACTTCTAGGATGGCAGGGCTACCTGGGACACAACCCTGAACCATGGTGCTAGGGCCTGGTGCTGTGATGGGTGGAGCTCAAAATCTTTACCCTTCAGCTAGGCTGATTGCTCCCTGATGGTTGGCTCTGGGGCTCTGGGCTGGGCAGGACTCAGTACCTCTCCGACCTGTGAGGATGGTCAGGGGTCCCCCCGATGGGTTGCCCTGGGATGCTGGGCTGGGCAGATCTCAGATCCTCTATTCAGCTAGCAGGGACACACCCCTGGAGTGTGGCACTTGGGTCTTGTGCCTGACTGTGTGGATTTCAGAGCCTCTGGGACGATTGGCTAGCTGGGATGCATCTCTGGAGTATGGCACTAGGGACTTGCTCCTCACCTCTCCTGTTATAAGTGATTGTGTTTTTAAATTACTTTTAGAGGTTCTCCTAGCTCCTGATTATAGCAGCAAAAATAGTTCATTGATACCAGGGTTGAGACAAGGAAAGAATTAGCATTCTTGATATAGTGCCTTATGGGATGGCCTAGTTGCTAAGGAGTGCTCTGACTAAAAAGTTTCCCCATAAACCTTTCTCTGTCTCTGGGAAATATCCTTATGTAATAATAAAAAATGGATCAAAATCAAAAGGTATTGTGGAAATAGTAAGAGTTTCTTTTCTTTCATTTAGGATTAAGTTAAATACAACTTGTATCCCACATACATGTGTGATTTTGGCATGTTCTGTGAACTTAAACTTCTGATTGTTCATCTTTAATTGCAAACATATCTCCTATTATGCAGACTTATTAGGGAGAATTAAGTGAGATCCCATATTTTAAGTATCCTCTGCAGTTGAACTTTTCCTAGATGCTGGGAAATGGTTGTCTGTCTTCCTTTTTCCCTACTTCTGGCCTCTCCAGTCTTTCTGATCTGAGGTAGTAAGAGAAGGACCACTTTGCTCAATGAATCTGGGAGGCTGATACACATTTTTCTTTTCATAGATGCTTTTCTCAACTTATAACATGATGTCTTTTAGCAGAGAGGTGATATCAAGTGGAGATAAAGTGTTTACTTTCTGATGCATGCCTATATAATGGATTATACTTTTCCCTGAAATGCAGTGGGTGCAAAATCCAGGATATTGTCAGAAGTGATTCTATTCTAAACAACTTTTCTCCAGGGAGGATACTTGAAAGTGTCCAGCAAAGATGAGTACATATTAATAACATATAAGTATTAAGGCCAAGATGATTTATTCAGATAATTTGCAGAAGACAAGATATATTCTGCTTGCTTCCACAAAACCATGAAAGAAAAAGAAAGCCAGTCAGAAGCTGGATTTCTTGAGGAGGCATGGCTGGGTTAGAACATGGTGGTTGGCATGCACCTAAGTGATCTCTGGCCATGATGATATCTGCTGAGTGGTAGGAAGCATTTGAAGGGCTCCCACAGGGATGGATAAACTGCCATGAGGTACTGTTTGGGGGTAGGGAGATGACACAAGGCAAATGATGGCAGAAACATCAGTGTTTTTTTTTTTTTTTGTCAGATTACACAATTGAAGCAGATGTGGAGAAAATGCTCTTGATCTGTATAGTTATTGTTGCCTTTTTCATGGAATCAGATAGGGAGAATTACTGTGCTCAGGTAACAACAAGCCACAGCATACAGCATACCAGGACATTCACTAACACAATGCTAAAATCAGGAAGTGGCTCTGCCTGCTCACATTTCTGATTAACCAGTGGTTCGTCACATAATCTCATTTGTTTTAAAAACTTGATTCTATACAAATTGTGTGCTTCTTGCTTCCATAAATATATACCTCTGAGCATATAATCTTCTGATGGTTTTGTCTTAATTTGCTTTGACCATTCCCAGCATAGATCATGGTAATGATGCCAAGTGGAGAAAACTATATTGACCTTAGAACATAGCCTTAGAAATAATTTGTTTTCCTTATGTTATGGGTTCAATTATGTTCTCTCAAAATCCACACACTGAAGCCCTAAGTGGTAGTACCCCAGAATAGGGCTGAGTTGTCATGGTTTGTAATGGCATCCCTAGGAGACTAATACACGTACTTTCCAGTTTTCCATCTTCTGCTGACTTCTCTGCTCTTATCTCCTTTTCTCTTCTTTTTACTTTACTCACCCTCTCTGGTACCCATTGGAAAAAGTGTCTCTTCCTTTCCTTGGTGAAATGAGAATGTCAGTGGAAGTGAAGTTGAAACTTGGAAGGGAATCCTAATATGTTTGTGAAGGTTTCAGATGGTTATGACTGGAATGAGAGATATTTTACTACATTTATAAAATATACTGTCTTAACTATCAACTTCTTGACAACAACCATTTGATAGTATTTATACTGTTTCAATCAGGACGTTAGGGGGCTTTTTAGGTACCTTATGTTTAGTGATAACCACAGAGAGTTTCTCTTTAGTGAGAGAGTATAATTTATTAGTTCAGACAATATAAAATTAAAAGGGCTTAAAAGTTATCTTTTATCCTTGCCTAGAATGTGCAAGACCCTGAATTCAGTATCCCACACTGAAAAAACAACACACAATAAAAGATATATTTTTAAAATTCTCCTTCAGTTCATAAACCTAACAGCAATATAATGCTTAATTTGGGTTTTCTGAAAAGTTGAGCCCAAGGATTATGGTTAAGCATTTTATTTGGGAAGTGAACCTAGGATGCAGAAGTGAAGGGACTGGGCAATAGTTAGGAAATTTCAGGAAGCCAAAAAGATTTATTAATGAGTGGGTTACCAGCATAGCCAACTGGGGTTTAGATTCACTGAGGAAGACCCGGGGTGACTATAGAGCATTCCTTAGAGTTGTCCCATGAAAGGGCAAGGAAGTTGAGATATTTATCCACCAGTTTCCATCTCTTTTCGGTTGAGGGTCTTTCTCAGGAGCTTCGAAGCTGGCAGACACAAATGTACTCAGTCATCTGTGTGCACACCAACAGCCTATAGGTGGTTTGAGAGTTGGAAAGAGAAGGCATGATAAGGCACAGGTATAGAAGATACTGATAGCATTGGCTGTAATTAAAGTAAAACCCATAGGGACAGTGTGCTGTTGGACTGTTGAGGTGTGCTGAATTCATACTAAATTATCTCAGGAATATTTGTGCCTTATGAATAGTTTTGAAGTCATCCAAATCTTCCATCTTTACTGCCTGGATTTCAGCCATCATCATCTTTCACTTAGATCACCATTCCTGCAGGAAAAGGGCAAGCTCAGAAGGATTCACCTCCCAGTGCTCAGTCATCCAGGCACTCAGACATCTCTGCAGCCACAATTCAAAGGGGCCTGGCTACTGCTCATTCTGGAACTGGCAGCAGACTTTAGTGTCACCCACGTGGTATTAGTTTTATAGGCATGCAGAAGTACAAATGACCAATAAGCACATTAAAAAATGTTTAATATCTTAGCCAAATCAAATCTATACTGAAATCACATTACCTGAGTCAGAATGGCTATCCTCAGGAATATAAAACATAGTAGATGTTGGCAATTATCCTGCTTGGTGGTGAGACTGTAAATCAGGTCTATAAGTATGGAAATCAATTTGGAGGTACCTCAAAAAACTCAAAATATATATACCATTTGGTACAGCTATGCTGCCTTTTGATATATACTTGAGGGAATTAAAGTCAGCAAACCTTTTATATTGTGGGAAAATTCACAATAGTCAAGATATGGAATCAGTTTAGGTGCCCATTAACAGATGAATGGACAAAGAAAATATGGTGTAGATACACAATGGAATGTTATTTGGGTATAAAAAGGAATGAAGTTTTGTCCTTTGCAGAAAAATGGAGGATCTTTAGATCATGTTGAACAAAATAAGCCAGACTGAAAAGACAAATACTGTGTGTTCTCCCTAATATCTGGAATCTACAAAAGACAACAGGTCAGTAGGAGACAGACTATTATTAAACAAGAGGAAGGGAAAAGTGGAGGGATGAAAGGGGAGGTAATAGGAGACATGAATACAGTAAAAAAACATACATGAACACCCTTCATAAATGGAAAATTGAGGGTTAAGGGAGCTGATGAATGGGAGGATGATTAAAGTATATTACATGGATGTACAAATCTGCCATAATGAAGCCATTAGTATGCATAACCAATATTAGGGAAAAAGAGGAAGCCAATTTTCATAACCAGTCAATTACACCAAAAAGAATGTGTTTGATTTAGATTATGCAATTGAGATTAAAAAATAATTTTCTCTTACCTAGCTCACTTTCTACATTAAATAGATAATTCTTTACAAACATATATGTGTACACATTACAAACTAGAAGGCAGCTAGGGAAGTGACTTTAGTTTTATGCTATAAGTGGCTATGACATTTACTTGTGCTAGATTTTCTTCTTGCTTTGATTTTAAGGGCAGCAGTTATAGTGGAAGTGGCAGAGACATCAGATTTCTGCAGTTCTACGACTGAATCCTGTCTTCTAACTTATCTCCTGACTTCTAGCATACAACCTTGGGGAATGTATTTCCCTTCCTTTTGCTCCTACAGATAGCCTGGGCTTGTCCTCATGATATCTGGGTGATAGTGTGCCAGACTTTTTATAAGTTTAGGCTCAAAACAGAATGAAGAGCACTTCTGCTGCATTCTATTGACCAAACCAAGTCACAAGGCTAGCTCAGATCCAAGCACGTAGAGAAACAGACTTCCCCACTTGACCAGAAGAGCTGCACAGACGCATTGCAAGGTGCATGGGTATGGGAGTGTGGGGCCTGGGGAGGAAGGGCAGAGGAGTGATCAGTTTTAGAATCTTCCACACTGTCACTCCATGCTGTTGGAGGAATTTGATAAAAACATACCTGAAAGTGCCTAGAGCAGCCCTGAGCACCAACAGCAAGACCAGATATAACATAAATCGCAGGGTAAGACTACAGACATGGAACGGGTAAACTTTTGAGTTCATGCTTCAGCACTACTTACACCTTTTCCAATAGGCAAGTGTTTTTAAAAAGGATTTTTCAAAAGAGCAAAACTATAGGCCTTGCTTTTAGAAAAAAGTAGGCAGTGTGGCCTCTCTCGTTGCTCTTCTTTCTTTTTCCCCAAGAATACCCTCAGAATGATAGGACTTTACCTTCTCTTCTCAAGAGGAACACTGTGTTATTTTTGTCTGCCTTTGATCACTCGTGATTCACTTTAAAGGCAGTACCACTAGAAAAGTGAAGTTAGCAGAGCAGCAATCAGAAAAATGACTATGTAAAAATGGCTTCTCTCCTTGTTTCCTGGGAGTTATTTGAGTCATTTCTTGACTCCTTTACCTGCTGAGAACCAGCCAGCCTGAGACAGGTAGGTTGGGTTCCACTCCTCTAGCAGTTCTCAAAAATATTCTCTGAGTTCTGCCAGGAGGTGATTGGAGAGTGTGCTCTTGTGTACTTTGGCAAGAAGACATTTGATTTAGATGCACCAAGCAGATAAAGTAAGGTTTATGCTTGAAAAGTAGGCAAAAATGATTCATAAATTTAAATTATAATCTTGGTAGTTTCACAAAATGTATCAAAACCCTGAAATTTTATGCACAGCTTTCAACTTAACCAAATTTTATCCTAAGAAAAAAGAAAAAAGTTGCATTTTTAAAAATAAACTTTTGGCCAAAGGGGGAGCCAAGCTGGTGCCACGCCATGAGGTGAGTTGCAGCTCACCAGGGTGGGCCTGGAAGAGTTTGGGACCATCAATCTCCGTGGCAGGATGCTGACCAGCCCTCTTAGGACACTGGACTAGACTCCAGACTTCTGCGGGCTTGAGTGGACTGTACCCAGAGACCCTCATTCAACCAAGGGAGCCAGGTCCACCAAAGGGGGAGCCAGGCTGGCGCCGCGCTGCAAGATGAGTTACAGCTCACCAGGGCAGGCCTGGAAAAGTTTGGGACCATCAAACCTGGTGGCTGGGTGCCGACCAGCCCTCTTAGGTCACTGGACTAGGCTCCAGAGGTTCCATGGGCTTGAGTGGACTGCGCCCAGCGACCTTCATTCAACCTGGGGAGCCAGGCCCACCACACAAGGGGAGCCAAAGCCAAGTGAGTACCAGTAGCAGATGGCTCAGGAGGTGATTTCCAACACAGCCAGGGAAAGCTTTGGAACATCGCTGGAAACATGAAAATATAGGAAAATGACAAAATGAAAGACCAAAATGCAATCTCAAACCTCCAGCCCACCCCAAGAAAACCTAGGAGCCATGTACATAGAAGAAAATACTACACATATACCTGAAATGCATGAAATGATATCAACTGAAGTAAAGAAGCAAGTACAGGAAGCTATGAAGGAACTCAAGTCAGAAATATTCTCTCAGGTAAAAGAAGAAATGATAAAAGTAGTGAAAAAAATACTGAATGCATCCAATGAAGACACAGCTAAAAAATTAGAGGAATAAAGCAAAATGATAGAATCCCTGAATGAACAGTTTAAGAGACAAACAGAATACATTAAGCAGATTCAAAGAGAAATACAGGAAATCAAAAGCTCCAATGAAAGTAGCAAAAACTGCCTCAATGAAAGTGAAGATAGAATCTCAGACCTTGAAGATAAGATTACAGCTAGTGAACAAGATAGGAAAGATCTTCTAACAATAACAAGAAATCAGGAAATAACAATTCAACAGCTGCAAGATGATGCAAAGAAAAACAACATAAGATTAATAGGGATAAAAGAAAAAGAAGGGGATAACACAAATGATATCAAGAGGCTATTTACAGAAGTAATAGCTGAAAACTTCCCAAACATGAGAATGGAAACTGACATATGGATTAGTGAGGCATATAGAACTCCAAATAGCCATAACCAAAACAAAACTACACCCAGACATATAATAATCACCATCCCATAAATCCAACATAAGAACAGAATATTAAAAGCTGTTAGAGAGAAAAGACAGGCCACCTATAAAGGAAAAGCTATCAGAATCACAGCAGATTTCTCAACACAAACAATGAAGTCAAGAGGATCATGGAGTGAAGTTTTTCAGATCCTTAAAGAAAATGAAAACGACTGATGTACCCTGCAAAACTCTCCTTCAAAATGAATGGAGAAATAAGATACTTCCATGACAAAGAACAGCTGAAGAACTTCATGATCACCAAACCAATTCTACAAAGAATACTAAAAGACATTCTAGATATACATAGGAAAAACCACTAAGCAAGACAGACAATTAAACAGAATGGAAAGTTAAGATACAACATCAGAAAGATAACATGTCAACAATAAACCAATATATGACACTTATAACCTTTAATGTGAATAGTCTCAATTCACCAATTAAAAGAATCAGACTGGCAGAATGAATCAAGAAACAACATCCAACCATAAGCTGTCTACAAGAAACCCATCTAACCCAAAAGAAAACTCATAGACTGAAAGTCCAAGGATGGAAAACAATACTCCATGCAACAGGAACTCAAATAAAAGCAGGGGTAGCTATTCTGTTTGCAGACCGTGTGAACTTCAAACCAAGAATGGTCCAAAGAGATAAAGAAGGTCACTACATACTAATTAGGGGAAAACTGCAAGACGAAGTGATAACAATCTTAAATATACATGCACCAAATTCGAGAACACCCAACTACACAAAGCAAGTATTAACAGAAATGAAAAATCAAATAAGCAATAAAACAATTTTAACAGGAGACCTTAACACAGCATTGACACAAAGGGATAGATCAACTAGACAGAAAATCAGCAAAGAAATAACAGAACTAAATCACACCTATGAACAAATGGATTTGATAAATGTATACAGAGTGTTCCATCCAACATCAGAATATACATTCTTCTCAGCAGTACATGGGACATTCTCTAAAATAGACCATATACTAACCCACAGAACATATTTAAGTAAATGCAAAAGAATTGAAATTATCCCATGCATGTTATCAGATCTTAGCACCATGAAACTGGAAATTAATAATAAAAGTAACTGCAAAAACCACAGAAATACATGGAAATTAAATAATACACTTGAGCAATCAGTGGGTCACAGAGGAAATTAAAGAAGAAATTAAACAATCTCTCCAAGCAAATGAAAATACAAATGCAACTTACTGGAACCTGTGGGGTGCAATGAAAGTGGTCCTCAGAGGAAAATTTATTGCACTGAGTTCCCACACTAGGAAAATAGAACAAAAACAAATAAGCAACCTGACATTACACCTGAAATATCTAGAAAAAGAAGAGCAAGCAAAGCCCAAAGCCAAAAGAAGGGAGGAAATTATAAAGATCAGAGCACAAATTAATGCAATAGAGACTAAGAAAACAATTCAAAGAATCAAGGAATCAAAGAGTTGGTTCTTTGAAAGAATAAATAAAATTGACAAGCCACTAGCCAACCTAATTAATAAAAGGAAAGAAAAGACTCAAATTCATGCAATACAGAATGAAAAAGGAGAAATCACTACTGATCCTGTGGAAATACAGAAGAGCATCAACACCTATTTTGAAAACCTCTACTCTCATAGGTTCAATAACGCAGAAGAAATGGGCAGATTCCTAGAAACATACAATCCACCAAAGCTGGATCAAGAAGATGTCAAACTGCTGAATAACTCAAATTCTATTAATGAAATTGAAAATGTCATCAAGTCCCTACCAACAAAGAAGGGCCCAGGCCCAGACGGATTCACTGCAGAATTCCATAAGAAATACAAAGAAGATATAATGCTGACTCTGCTCAAACTATTCAATGAAATTGAAAGGGAAGCAATTCTCCCTAAGTCTTTCCTGGAAGCAAATATCACTCTAGTACCAAAACCTGAGAAAGACCCAACTAAAAGAGAGAACTACAAGCCAATCTCCCTAATGAACATAGATGCAAAAATTCTCAATAAAATATTGGCAAACAGGATGCAGCAAATCATCAAGAAGATTATACACCATGACCAAGTGGGATTCATCCCAGGTATGCAGGGATGGTTCAACATACATAAATCAATAAATGTAATCCACCAAATCAATAGAGTCAAAAGCAAGAATCACATGATCATTTCTATAGATGCAGAAAAAGCTTTTGATAAGAACCAACACCCATTCATGATAAGAACCTTACAGAGAATTGGAATAGATGGTCTTTACCTCAATATGATAAAGGCCATCTATGACAAACCAACAGCCAGTGTCATATTAAATGGCGAAAAACTGAAAGCCTTTACCTTGAAATCAGGCACAAGACAAGGATGTCCCTTATCACTGCTCCTATTCAACATAGTACTGGAAATACTAGCCAGAGCAATTAGACAAGAGAGAGAAATAAAAGGAGTAAAGACAGGAAAAGAGGAAATTAAACTATCATTATTTGCAGATGACATGATACTCTACATAGAAGATCCCCAAACCTGCATTGAAAGTCTTCTAGATATACTAAATAAATTCAGCAATGTAGCTGGATACAAAGTCAATACTCAAAAATCAATAGCATTCCTATACACTAACAACAAAATCACTGAGAGAGAAATAAGTGAAGCTGTACCCTTCAGGGTAGCATCCAAAAAAATGAAATATTTAGTAATTAATCTAATGAAAGATGTAAAAGAGTTGTGCAGGGAAAATTACAATGCCCGGAAAAAAGAAACCGAAGAGGAAATGGGATGGAAAGACATCCCTTGTTCATGGATAGGAAGAATAAATATTGTGAAAATGCCCCTTCTCCCAAAATTGTTATACAGATTAAATGCAATCCCTATGAAAATACCACTAACATACCTCATAGATCTAGAGAAATCACTCCTAAAATTCATCTGGAACCAGAAGAGACCTAGAATAGCAAAGGCAATTCTAAGCAGCAAAGCCAAGGCAGGAGGCATCACAATCCCTGACCTGAAGTTATACTACAAAGCTCCCGTAATAAAATCAACATGGTATTGGAATAAAAACAGACATGAAGATCAATGGAATAGACTAGAAGATACAACTATGAACACACTTGGCCACCTTATCTTTTATAAAGGGGCCAAGCATGTTCACTGGAAGAATGATAGTCTCTTTAATAAATGGTGCTGGAAAAACTGGCTATCCATACACTGAAAACTAAAATTAGACCCATGCCTATCTCCATGTACTAAACTAAAATAAAATGGATCAAAGATCTAAATATTAAAACAGAAACACTAAATTTGTTGGAAGACAAAGTAGGTAAAAATCTTGAAGACATAGGGGTTGGTAAAGAATTCATGAACAAGAACCAAACTGCACAAAAAATACTTCCCAGGATCAGTAACTGGGATTACATCTTATTAAAGAGTTTCTGCATATCCAAAGAAATCTCCAGCAGAGTGAAAAGAAAACCTAGAAACTGGGAGAAAATCTTAGTGAACTGTCCACTTATAAAGAATTAAAAAAAATCAGACCCCCGAAATTCAAAGACCCAATCAAAAAATGGGCATCCGAGATGAACACACAGTTCTCAGATGAAATATGAATGACAAATAAATACATGAAAAAATGTTCATCATTGGTCATTAGAGAAATGCAAATTAAAAACACACTGAGATTCCATCTCACTCTAGAAAGAATGGCCAGGATCAACAAAACTACCAACAACAAGTGCTGTAGAGGCTGTGGGGAAAAAGAAATTCTTCTGCATTGTTGGTGGGAGTGTAGACTGGTACAACCACTGTGGAGGTCAGTCTGGAGATTCCTCAAAAAGCTGGGGTTGGAGGTCCCATTCAATCTAGCTATTCTACTCTTAGGCACATTCCCAGAAGAACTGAAAATATCTTACCACAGTGATCTATGTGCACCCATGTTTATAGCAGCACAATTTGTAATAGCCAGATCTTGGAAACAACCTAAGTGCCCATCAATCGAGGAATGGATAAAAAATTGTGGTACTTTTATACAATGGAGTACTACTCAGCTATAAAGAATGATCACATTGAGATATTTATAAATAAATGGATGCAACTTGAATCTATACTCATAAGTGAAATCAATCAAACTCACATGTATAAATACCATATAGTCTCCCTAGTGTAAGAAATGGTAAGAGTATAGAACATTTTATGGAAACCATCATTCATCATCATACTGCTTTGAAGTCTTATGCTTTCATTCATTGGTTGGAATGGTTTTATTCTGTTTTGTTTGGTCTTAATATATGTGATCGTATGAATAGTTACTTTGAAGGCAAGACAATATGGCAGCCATTGTTGATTTAATATCATCACATTGCATTTAATTATCCTGTCTCCTTGGTATCCTCTACTCTGTGATAGATGCTCAGTGTTTTTGTTTTTTTAATGATGTAGACATTTTAAGGAGTGCTTATGGGGTAATTTATAGAATGAGCCTCAATTTTGGTTTGCTTCATGATTAGGTTGGCAACAGATTTGTGAAATAATGCCACAGAGGTCACCTGCTTGGCATTCTTGTCATATCACATTGTGGGTACATGATGTAAAAGCATGGTCACAGAAGTCTTGTGTATAAGAGTGAGGAATTGGAAACAGATGCTCAAAAACAGAATTAGTTTAGCATGTATTTTTTTACATCTATATATTGGAATATTTTCTAGTCATTATTAATTATATTGATGATTAATATTTATAGATATGAAAGACAGATTGCAAAGCAATAAATATTTGTAAAGTAGTAATTAAAAATATCTATGTGAATATGTGGCCTAAAAGCTCTGCATACTGCCTCACCTCAGCTGTATGGAGGAGACGCTCTCATGCTGGAACCTGCCTTTGACTGCCCCACGTCCTAGCCCACCATGGATTATCAGCACAATCCCTGGGCTATGTTAGCCAGCGTCCACTGCCATACAGAGGACACTGTATGACCATGTGACCCTTCCTGGAGCACTCTGTTCACATCAGAGAAAGGCCTCATATTAGGAGGACTATAATTTTTTCAAGGGTGTGTCCTATACAATGGGGCTAATGATGCTTCCTAATTCTCTGCAAGGACTAAACAAGGTAACATATAACCAAACTACACCTATGAAAGTGCTTGTCCTAAAAGGTAACTATAGATGCTAGCCAAACCAGAATCATCAAGGGAACAAGAGGGCACAGGAAGAGCTGATCATGTGAGGAAGGAGATTTCCTGAGGCAAATCTTGTTCTTTCTTTAAGCCTCTTTCTGCACATATGGACTCACTAATCTAGAAATAACCTTCTACATGTCGGTTGCCTGGGATCACAGCCCAAAGGACTTCCTTTCTACTGATGTCACTGAGAACTGATCCCATTTCTGGTTTATGGATGAGAATCAATTCTCAACCAGGTAGGCCCTGCAAATTATCCCTGGAGTTCATTAACTCTGCTTTGCATTGGATGATAATACCCTGAAAAATAAATATGATATTTTGTCACCCCCTTACCCAGGTGGTGTTTAGCCCAGATTAGATACTCAAAATGGGCTTAGTCGTGAGAATTAACAAGACCATCCTATTGAAGCCTTCCACACCCTTCCACCCTGCCTTCCTCTTTTTTCACTTTATAAGTTTGATATGGTCCCTCTTTTTTTTTTCCAAACTACTAAAACTGACCTTTCAGAACTTTCCCTAACTCTCTTGCCTGGAGTGTTCTTCATCTCCTCTATATATGTGGACTTTCTTTTCATTTAGTTCTCAGTTCAAATGCTCTTCTTAGAAAAGATTGTCCATTCTCGAAAAAGGTATTTCCAAGTTTCTCCCTCTCATCACCCTTTTTAATTCCTTAACTAGGCTTACTATAATCTATAGATATTCTTGATTTTTCTTTCTTTCATTCATTTTCCACCTTTTCATGATTCCCAATGTCTTTGATTCTCTTTTGTTAATTTTCTTTGCTCATTTGTTCATTTTCTGACTTAACAGATTTTCTGACTTAACAGGTAACTCCGTGAAGGCGGAGAACTTATCTTTTACATGATTGTATCCTTAAAATCAGAGCAATGTCAGTAAATGTTTATCAATGAGTTATGTAAAGAGCTACTTTATTCATTTCCCTGACCCTACTTTCCCTCTCTAACTCCTTCCTAATTTAACACTAATTTCAGATCATCACACTTCTTGCTGAAACTCTTTGATTTCTTCCCATGACCTCCAGCTCTTAAATTTCCAAATGTTTAGATTTCAAAGGACAAATCTCACAACACATTTCTTGGATTTCTCCTGTCTCACAAGTACTTTTATCTTACCAATAAGAACGCTTTTAAAAAGACAAAATCTGAGAAATGGATGACAAGAAGGTAGTGACTAATATTAACATGAAAATGTGAAAAAGAGATAATCTTAAAAAATTAATTTATTCCTATTAAAAAAATCTCCATATTTTTCTCACTTAACCATGGATTAAGGAAAGTTCTGGATACTTGCTCAGCATTTTGGAGGAAGTGATTCATGGAATAAAATAAAAACTCCATATGTAAGTCTTCTGAGGCCTTTCATACTTTGTAGGCCTCAGCCTGTCTGCTTGTCTGAGTCCCGGCTCCTTTTCTGCTGTCTCTTAGACTCCAGATATAGTGAATTATCCAATTACTTGAGGCTCCTCGATTATGCCAGTCCTTGACTTGTAGCCTTTACTTACATTGTTTTATTGGCTGCAAAGCTTTTTGTCCTCGCCTGTCTGCTTAATTTCTAAAGTAGCTCTTCCATTATCTGTTCCCCAAGGATGACTTGATTCTTCTGGGCATATGTAGGTCTTCTTCCTCTTCATTTCTCTTGGCTCACAGTCATACCTGGTATCTCCAGTGGCTGTGTTGGATTGAAGTTGTTTATTTTTTTGTTTCCTTGCTGAACATAAACTCATGGAAGCAAGGGGCTATGACTTTTCACTTTTTACTGCTGTGGAATGTGCTGGGTATTAGACACTGCTATGTCTGAATGTGTCTTCCCAAATTTCATGTTCCAATGCAACAGTAGTAAAAGGTGGGATGTTTTGGAGGTGGTTGAGACATGAGGTTTCCTCTTTCATGAATATAATTAAGACCTTTATAAAAGAGATTTCACGCAGAACTCAGTCCTTTTTGACTTTCCTTTGCTTCCATCAGGTGAGGACATGGCAGTCATCCTCTTCGGGGGATGGAGCAACATGATGCCACCTTGGGAGAAGGTGAATCAGGACTTCACTAGGTGCTACATCTACTGGTCTCAAACATGGACTTGTAAGCATCCAGAACTGCAAGGAATACATTTCATTGTGTATAAATGATCAAATTTCTGGTATTTTATTATTCCCATAAAAATGGACCTAGGAATAGTTATGAGGGAAAGGTATAGAAGAGAATTGTAGATGGTCTAGATTTTTTTCTGTCCTCTCAGATTTTTTCTGAGGCCATGGAATGGGATAAAGATGCTTTCTCCATGGCTTCTCTGCTGAATGACTTCTGGAGGCTCTTCTTCTTGGACATAGAATAGGATGCAAGCCAGTCTAGGCTTTAGGTTTAGGGGACAGTATGGTATATGAACTTGTGCTTGTACTGAAGAGTGCAATAAGACCTCGAGACCTGGTTGGCTAGTGAAGGACACTTGATGGGAATTTGGACTAAAGCCCAACTACTATTCATGTGTATATACGTGCCTGCAAAATCCTCCTTGCATATACTTTTATTACAATGAGAGCATGTTAAAAATAGGTAGCTTGACAGGATTAAACATTTGAAGGAATGAGAGAGTAGTAGATTTAAAAAATATCTGTTAATTTTTATACTTGACTCAATAAGGAGTGTATAAACATTTTTATAAAATGTGTTTCTTACTTTGATAAATAATTCAGAATACTCATGAACTTCTCTGTAACAATTTAGGTCACCATAAACATCACTCATTCGGACTCTTTTCTGAGCTTTCCATAGTGCTAATTCTGCTTTTTGCAGAATGTGAGTTTAAGCTCTGCAGTGGTATTGTTTTTCTTTCATTTTCTTTTTAAATTGTATGTGCTTTATTTCCAGGACTTTCTCATTATTTTGAATTATCTCATTTGTTAGAAGGAAGCTTTAAACAGTTTGCAAACTTACTTTCTCCTGTGAATTTCATACGAAGAAATCATTTAATTTCACTTCAAATTTGAAACTGTTTCACATTTTGAGTTTTCCAGCTTATTATCTCCTCCTGTTCCAGTAAGAATGTCACTTGTCTCATTTGAGTGCAAATGGGAACCACTCTCTTATCCAGCCCCTCTGTCTCTTGGAAACGAGAACAGTTTCCAGGGTCTCCAAAGTTGCCAGAGGAAAGCTGGATTTTATAATGGTAGAGAGTATTTCCAAGCTCATAAGAAAGATAAATATCAGTCTTTTCTAGGGTAGAAAAAGTCAAACCTGAGGAAAAAAATGATGCAATGAATGGATTAAGAGACTTGAAATAGGAAAATATGGAACAAAATCTGATAATACTCACCAGTGAAATTTCATTATGTGGTTGTGGCAAGGCCAAGAAAATCTCAGTTTGAAACTCATTTCTACAATTAACTAGCTATATAGATTTTGCCAAGACAATTGCCTCAACTCTCAGTTTGTTATCTGCAAAAAAAGAGAGCTATCAATCCTATCTTACTAGGTCGTCCAAAGAGTTAACCAGGATAATATCTTCTAACCATCCAGTCAAATTTCTAGATCAGAGAACAGAATTACATGTTATTTTTCTCTCCACATTTAACTGTCTCCTTTCCAGGAAAAACAAAGCTGCTTTTCAGTCACACTATTAAAAAGGAGATGACCATTTGGGACACTATTAATGTCTACCTATAACCTTTTTGGCCCATTTGAAACAAGTGATTAATAATCATATAATGAGATGTATATGTTTTTTGTTGTGTGTGGGTTTTGTGGTTTGTTTGTTTGTTTGTGTTGCTTTGCCAGTGTCTTTTTCCCAACACTGACCAAAGTAAACAAACTGGTTTACTCAAATCCACTAATAGAGAGTTGTCCTGGTAACATTCTCAGGGTATATCAATTAGAAATAATATTTGACTGTTAATAATAAAGTGTTGGATATAGTGGTGTGAATCAACAGAGCACTTTATTTTCTTGTACTGGTAATAATACAGTTGTTTTCATGATAGCAAAGGTTCCATTTGTCTTACTATGTCTTACTATTTAGCCTGCCTTTGCAAATGCTATTTTGTGATCACATGATGGCTGACCTGCCTTCACCTTCAAGTGAATAGAAGGGAAAGGGTAAAGCATAAAGCACTGCTAGCTGGCTGACTTTCTCACTGTGAATTTAAACCTGGGCTACATAGTGAGTTCAAGACCAACCTGAACTATACAGCAAGACTATATATATATACATATATATATATATATATATATATAGTGGCTAAGGAACTGAGGAAATAAATGTCAAATTTTACTAAATATAAACGAATATCCATGTTCAGTGGCTGCCATATTGGAGAGTGCAGGGTAGACCTTAGTTCCATGAGTACTCTACCTACAAGAAAGGCTGGAAAATGTGGGCTTGAGGCTGCCTCCCAGGAAGCTGTGCATTTCTTAGTAAGAAAAACAAACAAACAAACAAACAAACAAACAAAAATGATACAGGCTGGGTAGATAGCAGTTTCTTCAACAGCCAGAGAGCTGCATGCTAATATTTCTTAAGGCCAAAGGAATGGAGTCCTGTGAATTTATTGCGGGCATGAGAATTGGAGTGCTTAGCAAGATATTATTCAGGTGAAAAGCAAAATCTTAGAGCCTGAGTTGCATCAAGTACCTTCTTTCTACAGTGTGAAACTGAGGCTTGGCATGGAAACTGAGGGGTGACTGAAGGGCTTCATTAAAGCCTAAAGGAAATAATCTGCTTTGAAATAATATATGGCCAATTTAGCAGCCTTTTAAACATCACCAGGGTAAAGTGAAACGTTTCAGAAAGAAAATGCTCTCTGCCTATGGTTTTTCCAACACAGGGAAGAAAACCGAGATAGATTTTGATGCCACCTATTGGTAGACAAAAAAGGATAAGGCAACCCTTCATGGCATAGCTTCTTACTGAGTGTTAGAAGCACAGTCGCTTAGCGTTCCGATGTGAGGTTGACAGAAAGTGGATGTAATCTCTGCTTCAGTGTAGAATGTGTGTATTAGTTCCTCCTTGACTTGTAACATGTTAGAAGAGCTTTCTTAGAGCATTCCTCCCTGCCTTCCAGCAATCCAACGCACCTCAGGCACATACAGAAATGCCAGAGGAAGAGATATCACTCAGTTCTCAAATCACAAGAAATAGAAAAAAAAAAAAAAGAACACATTTTTAAGTTATAAATAACCCCGGGGTGAGATTCAAGGTTCTTATTTGATCCAAACTCTCAAAAATAAATTCTATTATTTACAGCGGTACCCTTGACTAGTTGAGTATGTAACCATCCTACAGCTCAAAAAAAGAAAACAGAAACTCAATTTCAAAACAAAATGCTCACCCTGACTCACTCAGTGAAGGAGCCAAGGTTTTTGATGCAGGGTGCTGATTCTATGCCTATTTTTCTCCATCATCTGCCACCCTCAAAAAATGGTATCAACTGCACTGGTGAGAATCCACAGTTCTTCCTTTTTGTTCTCTGGCTCCAGTCCAGCATTTTACTTGTCACACTGATGGGTGAGATGCCTTTCATATTGGCATAGGACACAGAGCGGATGCCTCCCTTATGCCATCTGAGACCTGGCAAGCGGATCTACACAGAGCAGGAGCCTCCTTCACAGCTTGGCAACGCCAGTGCCACCATTGCTCTGTGGGTCTCTTTAGATAATTTTGACCATGGCTGTAGATCCCAGCAGCTCAGGATCCATGAAAAGGAGAGTTGGGAGGAGGTGAGTGAGGCAGACAAAGGAATTATGATTATTAAGGTGGCTCTGGCTGGTGGGCACTTTGCTGTGGGGGCTGTGATTGAGAACAGATTAGCTGGTTGTGAATCTTTGCTTATACAGATGAGATGCTGCTTTCATGTGAGAGGTGGGAGGAATTCCTCTCATGTGCCCTGCAAAGAGGCTCTTTCGAATTTACCTTCGGTGGTTTATGCCTTGAGAAAAAATTCTGGCAGAAATCTGCACGTGTGCTCTGCGTACTGGCTCATAGGCAACTGTTTGTTTCTAATTTGGGAGCCAAGGCTTGCTGGCAGTGGAAACCATATTTGTCACAAGTTGTGATGGTGCGTTCAGTTTGTGTTTCTACGATTTGAACATGGGGGCCAAAGATAACTGTACTAGATTTTTTTCTCTATGGGCTTTGATTCTACTTCTGTCCTAAAACCCATGTGTTCTCCATTCTTGGTTGTCATCTTCAGAGCCTACCTCAATTATCACTCCCTGTTCCCCTGGTAACTAATTGTGTCTGTGGTCTGTTCATTCTGACCACCCAGAACCTAAGTTTTTTTTTTTTTTTTTTTTGTGGATATAATAAAACTTACTTGGGCAGGACACTGTTAAAATTAAATACTAGGATAGTATATAGAGTGCCTAAGAGATTCCTGGAAATAGTACATGCTTGGCACATCTTAATTCCTTTTCTCTGACCTATAAAAAAGAGGTTTATATTAAATGATCTCTAAGGTATTTAAAGTATTTTTCACTTCACATATATTTACTTACTACCTGCTAAGTGGCAGGCACTTTTATAGGCATTGGGTTATACTCATGAACAAGGCAGTATAGAGACACATGACCCACTTTTATGGGACTTAAATTTTAGAATTTATAATCAACATGTAAGGAAATGAATAATGACTTTCTTTCTTTCTTTCATTCTTTCTTTCATTGTTGCAAGTTCAGCCCAATACAAACTTCAAGTTCATCTCCAATGCTACTTCTTAAGAAAACCTGGAATTAGAAAACACTTGCTGGTTTTGCCTTCCCAGCATCCGCCCTCCCTTTGCAGTATGAGGTCCTACATATTCCTTGGAGGAACATTCTTTTTCCCTCCAGTTTGTGTGGTTGGGCTCCATAGTGCTGTAAGCACACTCTGTGCATGGCAAGCCTGGCCCACTATTGTAATCCCATATTCCAGGGCCTTGGTGATTGGCTTGTGTTTGACTGCATGTCCCAAGTTTTCTCAGTCAAAGCAAATCCATTGATTCACGTGGCAAGTTCTGTGCACAGGCATGCTGAGAGTCTTTCTGGGGTTCACATTTAGTGTTATCTTATTTTGGAGGAGTTTGGGAGGTGACTGGAGGAAGTAAAAAAAAAATTGTTTTTCCTTTTCTTCCTGAAGCTCTTTCACTGCTCCTTGAAAACGGTGGGTTGGGCACAAGAGTACACACCTGTAATCCTAGCACTCTGGGAGACTAAGGCAAGAGCATTGCAACTTCAAGCCCAGTTTGAGCAATTTAGCAACTCAGTTTACCTGTTGAAAAAAAAAATCTGGGCACGTTGCTCAACAAGAAGGTTCTGGGTTCAACCCCCAGTATCACAAAAATGAACAAACAAAACACAAAGATTTCTGAATGGTTCTTTACGGTTCTATACTTCACTAAGGTCTTGCTCCTTATCCTATTAGCTTTCCTCTGGCCTCTGAAACTGGGAACTATTGCTGGCAAAAAGCTTTTGGCTGATGACCTGTTCACCCAAGGAGAAATCTTGTTAGCCTCTAAACGCATGAGGAAGGAGAACCTCCCATCTGTTTGTATTCTTGTCCAGAAAGGTAACCCTTTCACGTCTTGCAAAGTCAGAGAGAGCCTCTTCTGCATTTTAGTTCATGGATTCTGAAGTATAATGTGTGATTCGGACAATACCTATATCCAGAGGGAATTTAATTGCCCAGCTTAGGGTGCAGAATCGATCAGAGACAATGCACAGCGTTTCTCTCCATTGTTCATTTGCCTAAGTTGGACTTTGAATAAGTTTGGAATGGGAAAGTCACTATTTCCTTCTAAATGTCTCATGCCATGTGACAGTGGTTACCCCTTACACAGGACAGCACACTTACATCTATTTTTAAGTGTAGGTATGCCCTAAGAATTTCCTTATCTTCTTTGGGACACGGGTGTATCCAGGAAGACATTATGAGGTGAAGACTAGTGGTCCATTCATTTATTCACGCATTTGTTTGCTAAATTAATTCTCAGGCTCCTGCCACACGTCAGGCTCAGCAGTGGACACTGAGGGTAATGAGAGAGCACCATCTCTGCATGTTTGGGGACAGTGGAGCATCTCTCCAAGAAGTTTCCTTCAATGTGTGCAAAAAAACCAACAAAACACCCAAAACCTAAGTGTAACTCCCATCCTCTCCCGGCTCCTGCGATATTGCTGCTTTAGCGTGGAGGAGCGGAATTCAAGCCCTTAGAGACTGAACCCAGGGCCGTGGGTGTGGCGAGACCAGGACTTGGGTGGGGTGCAAGCTCGGGGCAGCGCTCGAGGCCGCCACAACCACCCCGCAGGGGGCGCTCGCGCGGAGGCTGCAGAACTAGTATCTCGCTCGTTGCGGGGCGCATGGTTTCGTCAGAAGGTGGCAATCTGTAAGAAGCTGCCATCTCCCCACCACCCGCTCTCCTGCCCGCTTCTGCTTTCCCTCCTCCTCCTCTCCCCCCACCCCGCTCCCTGCCTCTTTTCCCAGTTCCTTCCTCTTTACTTTCGGAGTTGGCAGCGCCCAGCTGCACCCTGCACGCTGTCACCCTCCCCTCCCCGCCCCCACCCGAGGATGGAGTCCGGGTTTCCAGAGGGACCAAACTCTCCTCTCAGCAGCTTTGCTCTCTGCTTTTGCTAAACTGACCGGAAGGGCCGGAGGGAGGGGAGTGTGACCCTCCCGCCACCACCGCCCAGCCCTAGGGGCGCCCAGCTGCACTCCGCGGCCGGACAGTGCCCCCTGGGGGCGGGACCCACGGCGTCCCGGGCTGATTCTCTCTGCACTCCTGGAGGCTGTCACACCCAGGTGAGTAAACGCCAACTCCGATTCCTGTGTTCTCGGGGCGCCGGGGTTGCAAAGTCTGTTGGGGCTGCTGCGTGGAGGACCAACTTTTGAGATGCACTGGTTTTCGTTCGGAATCGCTTGTTTATCTTTGCTGTTGTTGGAAGAAGCAGCTGCAGGCAGCCTTAGATGCAAAGGAACTTTGATCTCTTAAGTCCAGCTTTCTGGCCTGGAGCCCCCTCGCCCGGCTGGGTGGGGCGCGTGGAGGTGCAGGGGACCGCGCGCTGAGGGTCTGGGCGGGTGCCCTCGGCCCTGGGGGAGGGGAGTCTGTCTCAGGGACCCGGCAGGAGCGGGAGGTGACGTCCTGGCCGAAGTTGCCGCTCCCCCTCCTGAAGCCCCGAAAGCCGCGGGACAGCCAAACGCTACCCTGTGGCTTGACCTACCTTTAGTCTGAGCGAGCGTGTCCAACTTCCTCCTCCTCTTTTCCTTGAGGTCCCAATAATATTTACCGGGGCTCGGGGTTCCCTGGTTTAACTCTCATCCTAGGCTTGCAGCGCCTTGTTCTCCTCTCTGTTAACTGAAGAAGCTAGAGGCAGAAGGCTCGGGGTGAGGGATAGGGAGAGGGGTCCCCTGGGACCCCGCTGGGGGCACAGACGCCCCGGACTGTTAGGACTGAGTCCAGGGGAGACAATCAGTGGGGTGTCCTCGCCAAGTCAGAGGCATGCGGATTACCTTCCTGCGGGGAGCAGGCCGAGTCAGAAGTACCAGGAAAATGCTTTGAAGTAGGAGGGTTCTAAGCCTCCCCTTCTGCCCCCAGCTCCCACGGCCTCCGGCCCGCCTCATACGTTTGGCTTCTACTCACACTACTTGGCAGGCTCCAGGTGGAGCAAAACAAAGCAACGCACAGGCACACAACACACACACACACACACAGCTGCAGAGATGAACCAAAGCAGGGTTGGTGAGGGGCTCAGGAGGTGGAGGCTCTAAGAGTGGAGGAGACTGCCCTGGGGAACTTTGCCAGAGATGTGTCTAAGAAAAGCCCCCAACCCGAATACTGACCCATTGAGTCACTAGGCTGTCAGCACCTCTGGACCCGAGATACCTGACATCTGTGTGCTTTGTTTGGAGAACTGTACACATCAACTCTTCATCCTTTGCTATTTTGCTGGGATTTTTTTCTGGTTCCTTTTGACTCTCTTGGTTTTCTGTTTCCTCAGCAGCATTTTGAGCTGTGCAAGGTACAGTGTGAGAACAGCTGTTCTTAGACGGAGATCAGATCCTGCTCTCATTAAAAAACAAAGCAAAACAAAACAACCGCTATGGCGTCAAATAATTGTTTCTCTACTTCTCCCCTCTACTTCCCTCTTAACTAACAGTTTCTGTTTACAAAAATGTTAGTATTTTTTGCTTTGTGTCAAAACCAACTAAAAGACAAAAACTTACAAACTGTCCTAAGGTACAGATGTTTTGAATCCATGACTGTATTCTGTAGTTGGAATTCATTGTCTAAACTGCTTAACATATCCACCCAAAAGCCAGAGGCAAGAAGTAACTTTTATTTGGTGCCCTTCAAAGTTTAGGAATCTCCCATTTCTTTTTATTAACCAGAAGATAAGGCAGAGCTCAGGAAGGCTTTGGCTGTCATTAGATGACTTCTGATGTTTTCATTTCCTTCACCAAGCTGCGCTCCTGGGTTGAACTCATTTGATTTGCCTGCCTCCTTTCAAGAGGCTGACAAAGTCGATCCAGCAGATCAAGGCCCTGAGCTCAGTGTTGGTCAGAGTTCTCACATGCAGAGAACTAAGTAAAAATAGAGGGGGATCTGGGAGATTCAGCTAGAATACCCCTGTCAGTGGTGAGTAATAATAAAGGCCTAAATTTCCTCATTTACCTATGATGGGAAGATTCTGATGGTTTCACAGGTTCAAAGTCAAATCACACCAGAACTAGGCAATGCCCCTGAGCATTATATAAAAAGCCATGTTGTTCATAGCAGGAGTAGACACTGAATACTGGACAACTTTCTGTGGCTGTGTGAGAAAAACTTTGCTATAATGGAACAAAAGGTCTACTTGTATGTTGTCATGTGCAAACTCCTTGGGCGGGCATGAAACCCATGACTTTGCTGTGAGTGGTCTCTTTTTATTCTTCCAGATACAGGCCTAGCAAGCATTATAGGAACAGGCACACAGGACACAGACATGAGACGACATGGAATTGCTAGAATTCCAACTGTTTATTTGAGAGTAGTTGCCAGGAGATTTTTGTGAGTTCTTTCTAAGTGTAAATGGGAAAGGGAAGACTTTTTTATCTACTAGAGTCTAGTAGCAGAATGACATTTTGTTTGAATTATTTGTTTTAAGGGGATCCTGCTTTTTAAGGTTTTAATTAAAAGGGGTCTTGTTTTAAAGTATTTCTTGATCTGCATATGGATTTTGATTAAATGTACCTTGTTCTAGTTACTAGGAAACAAATCTATTTCCAGAAAGTTTTATATAGTATTTTTTAAAATGGAAGAAGCTTCAGTTCTCTTTATTAGTTTTAGTCAATTATCACTGACTGAAAATCTTAAGATTGTCTGACTTAAGAAGTAATCACAGAGGGAAAAAAGTGGGTTCATGGTGAAACATAGTCACATCTGTGTTAGAATCTTTTGAAACTCAATTGAATGTATTTTTAGGGGTAGCATCATGCCTTCTTCTACCTACACTTTGCAGATTAATGAAAGACAATGCCCTAGACTATCAGGGCCATATTTATTCTCATAAAGAAATAGTTTTGCCATTTAGAGGGAGATGTGTCGGAGGTCAGCAGTGGTATGGGGTGTCATCGGTGCCTCATCATTTTAGAGGGGTCTGGATCCGGAACCAAGACTGGGAGTGCTCTGATGACATCTACCTGACCACCTGCGAAGACCTCCAAACTAGTTGTGAAAATTATTTTGTGTGTCTTTGTATTTTTAAATCAGAGATGTGACAAGAAAAAAAATCTATATTTTGTGCATTTTTGAAGAGGAAAAGGATTAAATGTGTTCCCTAGATTTGATTTTTCCCTTTTTGTCTTGTTAGTATTTTAAAACAAAACAAAACCCCCTTTGGATGCAGTAATCCAAAGTCATATTTCCTTAGCAACAGTAGCCAGTTCACTGGAGTTACAAAATATCAAGACAGAAAATTTTAAATGCATTCAAAATAAAATGTCACATGGTTCAAGAACATTCTTTGTTGCATTAAAATGACCTTCCAGCATAATACAGAGTGGCTTTTCTCTTGCTTGAGTATAGATGGTAAAGAACTGATGGTAGATTTTAATTATTTTTAGGATGTCCTAAACATCCTGTTTCTCTTTGGGAAGAAGCATGTTAATTTAAGTTGGGATTGCAAACCTAGTAATTTAGGTTGAGGTTACAGATTCATCCTCTGGTTAAGACATTTCTGTGAAGGTTTATGCTAAGTTCAAAATCATGCTCTTTAAGTGGATCATGTAAGATATACCATTTTTCAATGCTCTTCAGAATAGTATAGTAAGGGTTTAACTAGCATTAAATTCACCAGTGTCTGCTAAAATTTGTGCACTGTGTAATCAAACATGGTGGTGCTTACAAGTATCTTCAGTCTTTTCTGTACTAGACATTTCAGTTATGTGGGAGCTTTATGTTTGCTCTAAGAACTACTAAATATATATGGTATCTAGTACTGAATATATTTCCCCTGAATTGGCAAATCCTAGGAAATCTTTTGTCTTGTATATTTTTCAAAGCCTTAGCTCATCGAAGGTCTGGAGGCAGGTCTGGAAAAGAAGGCAGTGACAAGGATGTGCTCTCTGGAAAGTGTATGCAGTCCTTTGGTTGTAGCTCATTGCAGTGGGTTGAGTGAGCCCATGTAAGCCCGTCTGTGGTCGGCTCATTTCTACACTGTGAATAGTGACTTTACCACTTTGAATCCGGGATTCTCAGAGCTGGAAGGGAGTCTGAGGAGAAATCTATTGACTCCAGCTATCTAATTTTACAGATGTGGAGACTAAACCTCAGAGAAGGGACTTGTTCAAGGTCGGGAGACTCATTTAACAACCTTCTTGATTACTACTCCCTCATAAAGAGACTTGAGTTATCTGGAGATGATTATTGTGATGGTGCCAACTTCTGGCGCCATGAGTGCTGGTCTCTGTGCAGGGCGTGAGTCTGACATGATAGAGGAGGGGTCCCACCTCTGCTGCCGTGTTTAGAAGAGCAGGACTGGAACTTCTTACATCCTGTGTCTTGGAGCCGGTGCAATATTTACCCAATAGATGTGATTGAATTTGTACGAGATCATTGTCTGCAGCTATCTCTGTTAATGTGTCTGTTTTGTGAAGAATTACCTAGGCATAGTCTTAGCTTTCTATTTTAAATGTCACAATTGAGTCAATAAAGCAAACAAAGAGATTTGATGCATTTACAGTTTCAGAAATCCACAGGGGAATCTTCGACAGTTTTAAATTAAAGGTCCATTCGAAAAGAACAGCCTTTCCAACACTGATTGTCTATCGCAGGCTCAGAACGTAATATATCTAACTCGAGAAATCAAGAGAAATTTTTCCTTGGAAACATCAGGGAGGAAACACAATATTTCAGTTTAACCCTAGACACTTGCCCAGGTTTAAGGTGTACAGGTTAAAAGGCCTTCTCGATACAGGAGATTCCAAATCTCTGCGGGGTAGTTCATCGCTGCGCTGCTGCAAGCCGGGGAGGAGCAGAAGCCAGCTGTCTGTCCTGTGCAACAGGCGGGGCCAGTCCCAGGGGCTGCCTGGTCTAGGACGGGTTAGAGAGCGAGCTTTAGAAAAGGTGGTCACTAGAGGGCGCCGCAGCACCGGCAGAGCCCACTCCAGGGGCCGTGAGCGTGACTTCCAGTCTCCGGGATGGAATTTACTGTACCATACCCTAGAAACCTGCCTAAGCGTGAGCTACGGATGGAGCCTCAGCCGTGGACCCAGGCGTGAATCATTGGTTTTTGCAGCGCCTCTGAGCTCCCTGTCCAAGCGCTCCGCCGTCAAATGGTGCCCAAAGTTGTCTTTAGCACCCTTTTTATCTCTGCTACAGCCTGGTTAGGTTGCTCAGTGGCTGGACGGTCTGACTGCTCTCCAAACTGCCAGGCCTTCTCGCAGTCCAACTGGCTTTTGTTGGCTTATACTTAGGCCTGTTTTCAGAGGAAGAACTCCGGATCTAGAAATACCTTCGGTGTACAGTTTCCAAGCTATAAGTCTTCCTGTGGACTGCTTGCCCGGCTGGGTGTTGGGCCCTGGGAAGTGGGACTAGGAAATGCTTGGGTCTGCAAAGGGCTTAAATCTATCTGGCAAATACAACCCCTGTGCCCGTTTCTGGGACTGGTCTTTGAAAATTTATCCTTCTCCTTCACTTTCACATCCGCAGCCCACTTTGGGAGAAAGGTCTTGTCCATTCGTTTGTTGAATAACAATTGTTAACAGCATTTATGCTCGTAATTATGCTTGGCACTGGGATAAACAGGAAGTTTTTAATCTTTTGACAACAGAGGCTTGAAGAACAGGCAGATACCGGGAGAAGAAAACTTAAACTCATGCTGGCAAGTGTGAGGAGAGAGATGAGATTATTCTAGGGTGAGAGACAGTGCCACTAGCTTTGTCTCAAAGAACCTGGAAGGTGATCTTTTGCAAGTCCTGTTGCATGCAGGTGTGTGTGTGTGTGTGTGTGTGTGTGTCTGTGTATTGTTTTGTTTTTAAAGAACCAGGTCTCTGGAGTTATTTTGAGGAGATGAAGGAGAAGTGGTAAAATTTATTCAGCAGCATTTAGTGTCATGCATATATTTAACAGTGCTAATAGAGATGCTTAAACCCAGTCGGCTTGTACCAGTGCTCTGTATACATCGGTGTTATAATAAAATAAGTGCCTAAATAGTTAATGCATTCATACATGTAAGTGATTTTGAGGAAAATAGAAATAAACCTACCCCCACTAAGGACACTTAACAGTGAATAATGGGTCTCAAATGGTCTAAAATTTTTTTCTATTTTTAAAATATTGCAAGATGTATTTGATACAAATACCAATAAACATGAAAAAGTAACAAGAGTGGTAGAATGCAAAAGCATTATTTTATATTATTAAAATGACAAAAAGCTTTTAGTTTGTTAGCAGGCACTGGAAGGGACCTGACGTTTTTGTTATTTTTTGTGCCTGTTATGGTTTGTGTCTAGATGTCCTCTGAAAGCCTCATGCAGTTTTAGATGGGCTTTTTTGGAGGTATCTGAATCTAGAGTGTGTGATTGATTCCTAATGCAGTGCTGGGATTAAGGGTGTGAGTGCTACAGTATAAGGGACAGAAAGACACTTGTCCTCTCTCTCCCCTCTTCTCTGTTGCTCTTGGTATTTTCTGCCACCATGAATGGTTGCCCCTGTGCCATGCCACCCTGCCTTGGAGCCAGCCAATTATGGACTGAAACCTATACAAACTGTGACCTAAATAAACCTTTCCTCCTTTAACCTTTGGTGTCAGGTATTTTGTCTCAGCAGCAAGAGAAAAGTAACTAAGATAGTGCCTTTGACTGAGCAGGTAACTTAGAGACAAAAAATTCAGAGACAAAATGGAAAAATCAAAGAAGTTTTAATGAACAAAAACCAGGGGTGAGCACTCAGCTTGGATCTGGTGTCAGTATCAGCCATAAAGTGGGCTGTGGTGCTCTGGGGTCACTGAGGTTGGGCTTCCTCATGCTGGTGCCCCATAAATTCTGTGGCTTGACTGTGAATCATGTAGGAGGAGAGGGACAGTAAGAGGAAAATGGTGGAAATAGTTGAATTTAGGACAGCTGGTAACATTCCTCATAGCACCTGGCCTGATTTAATTTTAAAGAGACAAGAAAATAAATGGCTCTCTGGAATCAGAGAATATGAGAATTGGACAGTTCCCTGTGTGTTTCCAGACGAGGAGACAACAGAGGCCCAGCAAGGTGAAGTCACTGCTAAGCTGGTGGGCGGTGAAGGCACAGCAAAGCTGCCTGCTCCCTGGCCTTGTCCTGAGTTCTCCGGTGGACACTCCACCCCCCGTCCTCTGCAGTACCTGCTGCATGAGACCAGACTCTCTGTCTTATTCATGGCTGGATTCAGGCAGTGCCTGAGTCTCAATCGTCCCTCCCCCAGAAAATTTTGGTGGACTAGGATGTTTATTTCAGGAAGAGTGTCAGGAAGTCACTGGGTTGCCGTGCAGTTTGATAAAGACAAATACATATTTGTGGAGTTTTATTTTGCTAAGGGTTTAGATTATGGAAATCAGCGGGTTTGGTTTGAACCCTGGCTTTGCCATTCAGTAGCTGTTTGACTTTGCATAAGCAACCTAACCTCTTTGTATCCAATTTCCTCATTTGTAAAAGTAGGCAAAAAGTTACCTGTATAAGACAGGAGAGGACCTGACCCATTTTAAATTTACACTAAGTGTTGATTCCTCTTACTTTTCTACTTCTGCTGCTGCTCTTTTGGAGTTAATTTTAAGGATAATATTGTATTTTAAAAAAAACAAATTATTTCACATCATCTACATTTACCTCATGGAAAAAATAAAATTATTCAAAAATATAAACATAACCACATGCAATCCCTAAAAATGCATATTCTCTGGATTTGATATGATTAGTTCTGCTTTGTAAATGACTTGATTAATGCCAAAGTACTGGCAAATGAGTAGAAAAAGAAACTAAATCTAAGACTTTCCCTACCCAATCCTAAGACCAGGGCTATTCATTAAGCTCAGATTCTCTATATTGAAGTTAATTTTTTTTTTCATACCCTCAAATGGCCTGGCTACGAGTAGCCCTACCTCATGTGCTTTGTAACAGAAAATTTCAAATGTGTCTACTCCTCTTTTCTGGGTAGCAGCTGTACACTGCACTTCCTGATAGGATTCCAGAGAACCCAGAACCACTTGGTACATAAAATGCAGCCATGCCTTAGTATCCATGGGGGGGTTGGGTCTAGGACTTCTGTGGATTCTAACATCTGTGAGAGTAACATCTTTATAGAAAACAGTGTAGGATCTGTGTGGATGCTACACACATCCTTCTGTATACTTAAAATCATCCCTAGTTTACTTAAAATGTGGATCCAATGTAAATGCTGTATAAAGAGTTTTCATACTGGTTAAGGAGTGATTAAAAAAAAGCATACATACTCAGTGCAGACATAGGTTTTTAAAAGGTATTGTCAATCTGCAGTTGCCTTCCTCCATGGATGTGGAGGGCCAGCTGCGCCTCTTCTGTTACCTTATGTGCATGCCTAGTCCCTCAACAGATGCTCCATGTCCAGCCAATAATGTATTTAACTTATTCAAAATCTCATTTAGTAATCTCAACCCCCACTCATTTGTTGAAAGTACTCTTATTATCCTGTGATTGTTTGCTTCATGTTATATGATATAAATGAATACAAGGAATTATGCAGAAATATTAATGCACTCAGTTATGTCTGTAATATATATTGCATTTGAAGAATAATTCATGAGAAGTTTTTTCCCAAGGATTATTTTAACTATGTGTGTGTTCTTCTTTATGTCTTATAAATCATAACCCTCATCTTAAATGTGCTCCACTCTATTTGCAAGACTGTACACTGTGTTGTATTTAGCGAGTAAGGGTTTATTGGTGAAGGACATAAAATATGAGTCAGACATTCCTGGGTTTAAATCTCAGCTCTGTTTAACTTGTTGAAGCTCAGTTTCCACAGATACAAAGTGAAGATAATATAGTGTCTATGTTATAGGGTGGGGGTGAAGCTTGCGGTCACATGGAAATGGTTCAAATACTGTTATTGGGTGGTATCTCTCAAAGATTTGAGTCCTGTGTAATTAATTACTGTAATGGTAGTGAGTTACTTTGTTGTATGGAAGTTGTGAAAGTTAGGAGTTGTGAAAGTATGAAGGTCTTATAGAATTAAGTAACAAAATTTGTACTTTCCATGGCTTCGGATACAGTCATTTATCCTCCTTCTTTTCCTCCTTACGCTGTCTGTGTTCTAACCCCTAACAGACAAAGGGTTATAGTGGGATTTCATTAAGAAAAATGCCCTCTATTTCTGTTGGTTTCAGTATTATTTAAAATGCAGGTTATGTTTATACTGGTCTTTGGCACATAGTCTGAATATAAGGTCAATTGCTCCACCCTGCCATGGCAGCGGTAGGTGTATTTTATAGTTGACTTTAAGAATCTCCTATCTTTGTCCAAAAAGGATCCTAAGCTGTTGGCAGTAGACAACATACTGGACACTTTTTGCTGTGAAAACTTAAAATGTCACTATTATTCAGTGAGTCAGAAACCACCCCATGAGTGTCTTCAAACCAGGTATCACACATGTTAACATGAATTGCAATCTTCTGGAGGGCTTGCTGAAACAGAGTGATGGGCCTCCGGAGGTTTTAACTCTGGGTCTAGGGTGTCACTCAAAAAATTGTAGTTCTATTTTATAGGTGATGTCACATGCTGGCATGGAGCGCACACTTTGAGAACCAATGTCTTTAATAATGCATGTACTTTCTATACATGAGCTGTGCATTTTTTGTCCTGTGTGGTGCAACTGTGAATAGCATTAGAGGTGAAGAAAGGGATCTGACATTTGCTGAGCACCTATAACATTTACCATGTGCACTACCTCACTGGCACTTTTCTCACTTTATCCTATTTAAGCTTCACAACCATCCTGTCAATCAGTTATATCATGCAGAGTGACATGGGAGGCTCTGAGCATACATATTGAGCAAGACAGACACAACCCTGAACTTCTCATCATTATATTTCAGCAGAGAAGATGCACTTGTGCAAAATAATTGTGAGGAAGATGAGTTTGATCCATAGAAACTGGGAAATCAGAGAAGCAGAGTCACTTGTGTGTAGTTGCACAGAGACTAGGTGATAGAGGAGATGAAACAAACTTAAAAATCATTTTGTTAAAAAATGTACAGTCCTTCTACTAAAACAAATATGCTAAAAATGTTTGATCTCAAAGCTCCTTTCCATTCTGAAAAATAATCCAAGATGCCAAAGGACATTAGTATGAGGCTCAAATTTTGACCTGATTCTCCCACTAGAGGCATTATTTTCAACCAGGAACTCAGTTTAGCACCAAGGCTGTCATTGGCAAGCACAGGATGTTGTAAAGGAGGATAAGGAATTTTGCAGGTCCCTGAACATCTGGAAACATCCAGAGATTTACACTGTATGCTTCAAGGACTTTGCCCGCTGAGATGCAAGACTGCTAGGAGAACTTTGACCATGGATATTTATTAAAATCTTCCCACTTAATGTCCTTTGCCTTCTTTCAATTCCTATGAAAGAGGCTCATTTCTCTTTGTTCCCTACAGATGGCCTTTTCACCCTCTGTCTGCCTGCACCCAGCCACAATAAATTCCATGCCTTGTTGCCTTTATATAAACCTAGTGGTCTTGGCTGGTCTCTGCCTCTTGCATTCCAACAGTTTGTTCATGTGTATAAATGTACTGATATTTGCTATATTAGAAAAGCTGTTTGCCCTTTGAGTGCTACTGCATTGAGCCTGCTTCAAATTATATCTCTCCTTGACTTTGAATGATAGTTTGTTTTGATGACTTTTGTAGGCATCAAAGATGAGAAACTTCTCATTTCCTTCTAAACTTTTTTTTTTAAATACAAGAGCTTTTCTTAAACCTTTGCCTGCATTTTTTAGTAATGGTGTCTTCCTGGGGAAAAAAAGGCTGCTTTGGAGCCACCTTTCAAATATTTAATTATTCATTTGTTTGTTTAAAGAAAAAGCAATGAAGTATTAATCCTGGACCAAACTAAGATATGGTGACTTTATTCTTTGTGAAAGGGTTTCAGTCCCAACTGAGAGCACTGTGAAAGTTAACAGCTCATACAAGTTTGTAATGCACCCTGCATTCAGGTCTCTGGGGACACAGGCTACTGCGGGGGAAGCTCAAGGGAGCAGTACAGGGATCGCGTCTGCTGCTGAATTTCAGTAAGAAAAGCAGACAGACAATGGGCTGGCGCAAGTGTCGGAGGCTGTCTTGTAAATTTGGCCACCACCTATGGGTTGACTGTTGAAATACTGAACCCTCCTGTCATTTTTATTCATTATCTAGCAGGAATGAGAAGTTCTAGTAGCTATTTTCCTTTGGTGTGTAACGGTCTGTGTTTGTTCAGGCATGTTGGTGCTCAGGCTGACTCTGAATGTTTCATGATGTCATTAAGTGTGGATGAGTAAAATCAACTGAATCAGAGGTGGCCTAACTCAATGTGTTTCTCAACTGATAATCAGTGAGTTCAGATCTCCTTTTAGTTCTGTAAAAATGAATGAAGAGGGGTTTTGCAGCAAGATCAATGTGGTTGTTTATGTGTAACAGTTCCTTAGATGAGAAGTTAGGAAAGAGGGAATGAGATAGTTATCTAATTGTGGTCTTTTTTGCCACCAAACATCTGAATCACTGATCAACTTTTAAAGTATTTATCTAGATGATTGGTATCACAGGGCACAACCCATCACCAAAACAAGAATGCCCAAAGAAGTGTAATGTTAGATGATCATTTTTCATCTTTAGCAGAAGCTGAAATTCACTATGACACCTGTCTGCCACTCGGCCTCAGGCAGTATGGGCCCATTTGCATGGCACCTGTGCAGAAGAAATATACTTCTGGAGGGGGACATTTGCAGGAAGATCCAGGCATGAGTGATCATACTAGCAAGTACCATCTCCTTCTCATGCCACATCAAACAGCAGTCTGGGTCATGTCTCAGGGGAAACTACCTCCTCTGACCTCTTTTAGCTGAGTTTTTTTATTCTATTTTTAAATTACAAACTTCTTGCTCAGAGTTCTAAAAATTCTGACCTTATAGCCTCATGTGAACAATACACATGCTCACTCTAAATTATGAGCTTGGTAACCTTGCAGATTGCTATGGTTGTTTGTGAAAACCCCTTCTTTCTAAAGGAGGCACAAAAAAGGAAAGTGGTTGGGTTCCCCAGTTCTTTACCCAGTTCCTCCTGCTCTCAGGAGACCAGACCTACTTGCCGACTCTCTACGTCTCCTCTGTGTTTGATTTGCCATCCAAACCATGCAGCCCCAAAATCAACTTGGTGTCTCAGTCAGAACAGATGAATTACTTTCTCTGGGGATGGGATGATATGAATTTGTGTAATATGTGAATAGCCAAAGCTGAGAAGAGCAGATAATATTCAATTAGAGAGGCTCAGTGCTTGGTTACTTAGATGGAAACCTTCCATACCTTTTGGCTAGAGTGGTCAAAGAGTAGTTCTTTGTATAATTTCTATTCCCTTTCTGTGTTTTATGAGTAATTCTAACAGTTGGTTATAATTATCTAACTACCTTGTTCTGTGATTTTTTTCCTTTGTATATCTATTTTCTTTTTTAAAATTTTTATTTATTTATATTTGTCTTTTTGAGACAGGGTCTCGCTATGCAGTTCAGGCTGGCCTTGAACTCACTTTGTAGCCCAGGCTGGTCTCAAACTCTTAATGATCCTCCTGCCTCAGCCTCCCGAGAGCTGGGATTACAGGCATGAGCCACCACGCCCGGCTCCTGCACATATATTTTCATCTTTGATGGCTCCAAGCAGGGATTGAGATGAAATAAGAACTGATCCAGGAAAACTTGAGATCTGCAGTCCACAAAGGTCATGGTCAATAAGATCCACTAGGCAGGTTGGGGGTCAGTGAACTATATACACCATGGCTCCATTCTGGGATACAGAGTTTAGATCTATTTTTGTTGTTGTCATTGTTATTTTTGTTTTTCTATTTTGGGTAACGTCTTTTGGGGACAGAAGAATACCTGTTAAGCATCCAGTCCCTTCCATGCTGCAATGGCAGACCTGAATAGTTGCAACAGAGATGGCATGACCTGCACACAGTGCTACCTGACTCACTAGAGTAAAAGCTTACCAAGCCATAGACTTGCAGAAATTCATATTTGCACATAGCCAGATAGGAAATATGCACAAAGCTTCAAAATATCCAAAAAGATAATATTCAGAAATGTAGATAATGGGCCACATAGCCAAGTGGTAGAACTTTGTTGCTATACATTTTGAGGAGTTTGCACACTGTAGGTGTTGTGGGTTGAGTGTGTATTTCTAGGTGAATTATTTGTGGTCTGTGTTACATCTCCACATTAAAAATCAAGATTTCTAATCCTTAAAGAGTCATCGTTCATGGCAATTTTACACAGTAATAGCAAGAGAGAAACTAAGGCAAACAGAAACATCCTTGTTCAGTCTGCGCCCTAGTCTGCCAGAGTGACAGCCTGTCTCTTGAGTCATCATGAGTCTAATTTATTTAGCATCAGCTTGAGTTATTAGGCAGCTACAAAAAGTATGGCCATCTGTTGTCAGCGTTACCGAGAGTCTTACCTGAAGAGAAACAAGGGGATTTAAGAACTAAGAGGATCAAAAATTGTGCTTGATGCTTATTTTGAGCTGGTTTTTGGAGATGGGGTTAAAGAACATTTTGTTTATTGCTTATGTTCAGGCCTTCTTGAGATTGCTTCCAAGTGTGTAGGTACAGTCTTGGGCACATTCCAGATGCACAAGGTATGAGATAATAGCACCCTTTCATCACCTTCACTTCGTTCATGTATTGAAAATCACAGATGGAAATCTCAATTCTGCTCATTTCCAAAATTACTTTCCAGGGAGCAGGAGAGCTATAAATTGATTACTTCTGGAGTTTGAAAGGGGACAGAAGTGGAGCTGATCACTGATTCCTGATTCAAAGCATGTGCTATGCCCCTTGTGGGAACAGGAGTTCCCCCTGCCCCCTTTCCTGTGAAGAGAGCCAAGGTTTCCATCTGCTCAGCTCCATGGATTTGACCATGGGGTTATCATTTATTAATTCAGACATTTGGGAGGGAGACACGTTGGCTCTGCTGAGAGGTGAACACAGCCTCAGCCTAAGCTTCAGAATCCCAGCTGCACTTGGTTTTCCTCTTGGGCACCAGACTCCAGAGTGCTGGGTTCAGAGAAGCAGTCCTGCCTGCCACCCATCCCTGGTAAGTGACCTCTTTGACAGGATGGGTGGTCGAGAGCAGGATGTGAGGAGCTCCTGATCCAGGTTGAGGGGAAAGCACACTCTTTTAAGCTCTTGAGCCCATGTATAGGACCGAGGTTACTTTTTGTCATCTGTGAAGAGAAGGATAGAGGACAGGGGGTGACTGATCCTGGCGTAATGCAGTTTGTGCTGCATTCTGGTTCTTACACCTTTAAGCTTCACTTGGGAATGGATTTGCTTTAGTTTAGGGAGCTGTGTTGGTGGCGGGAATGTACTTACTGAAGTTTCACAGGTCTGAATCGTCACCCAGTGGGTAGAATATACTGGGCTGTGGGCACAGACAGACAGACAGACAGACAGATAATCAGACACAAAGGTATATATTGCTTGGAGACCTTGGCTGGTCCTCCTGCCTGAGGGGCAGCATTTGCTTCTTTTAGGGTTTTTGTTTCTGAGTGCTTCTGGTTCTTAGAACTTCTAACAAGCACAGGCAGAAGATTCCTTTTTGGTCACTTAATCAGAAGATAAGTTAGGTTAATGTTATGTACAGTACAGTGACATTGTGTCAAGGAAGAGCATTGTGGCAAATTTTCTGGACCCTTCAATTTCCTATTGATTGCCTTTATTACTCTATTTAAAAAAGTAAATGGAAAATCATGTTATGATTGTAAACCTTCGTTTATTCATATATGTGTCCTAATAATTTATAGTTTCATCTGTCACATTCGTTTTTCAGATGTGTCAAAAACAGATGCAATATAGGACCCATATGAATCAAATTTATTTAAATTTTTTATCTAAAATAGCAACTACTTACTATGAAAAGTTTATATGATTTCATGTGCAGTTAAGGTAACATGTTAGAGTAGAAGTTCCTTTCTGTAAGGTGTAGTATGATTTCTGCAATTTGGAACTGAAGATGCTAATATTTAGTTTCACAAAACTGAATATAACTTAAAACTTTTGCACACTTGCTTGCTTGGTTTATCTGTAAATGTTGATCCTAGCACTGTGAACCTCAGAACCTTTCTTATTTTCTTATTTCCCAACTCCTTAGGAATGTGCAAAAGGGAAGGTAATAAATGAAATCTTTTCAAGATAAAACATGATTCAGAAAGGTGACAGCCATGCCATAGGTGAGCAGTGATTAACAGCTGTAACGTCTGCAAACTGCTTTTTAAAAATAAAGTGATAAAGCAGATTTTCCTATTATTTTGTGTTTTGGTGCCTGCTCAAGTGTAACGCCCTGAATTTTCCAGGCTTAATTTTGTTCTGTAGCAATCGAATTACTCTTCATGTCCCAGCAGTACTCTATTGAGGTTACTTAAATATTTTACAGATATTCCTGGCTTTTCTTTCCATGGTATTTTAAGTTTCATGGAACCATGTAGCATATTAAACCCACAGCCTCTTCTCCTGCTGCTCACTTTTTGTACAGTGAGTCTGGGTGTTCAGAGGTGATGGCTTTTCAAAGGCATGCCCATTTGGAATTGATGTACTTTAATTCAGAGTGTTGTTAGAGTACTGAGAATGTGCTTAATGAAGTGTCACAAGTTGAAACAACTTTCTCTAGCAAACACAGGCTACGAAACTGTGGAAACAGGCAGAAAACAGACAGAAAGTAGCAAGGATGGATTCACCCGTGAGATGAAAGATACTAGGGGAAGAAAGTTCCAATTTAGAATTCAGTTGTTATTTTAGCAAAATGAGTTCATTGGGGGAAATGGTCTTTCATGACATTTGGTTGTCTCTGGGAAACTGACCGAGCACTTTTCTTGGTTATAGACCTGGGACAGCCTGCTTTTCTTGCTCACAGAGCATAGACTGGTAGTTTAAAAATCTTGTTTGGGACACAGTTCTCTTGAGGAATCTTAAAACTAAGGACTTGTGCACCTGAAAAATCAAACACACTTATTTGTACATGCAAGTCTGCCTGCAACTACAAAGGACACAGCCCTCCCTAAAGTTGAGACCTTCTATTTTTCCTAGTAAGACCCCCTTCGTTGTCTCATCAGTGGATGTGTTTGTTCTCCACAGCCAACTTTTTTTTTTTTTTAACACGTTGATGTCTTAAGCATTTTTGTTGAAAGGAAAGGGAACAGTAGGGCCAGGGAAACCTGGAACTGCACTCTGTGTGGAGTGACTGGGTCCCTGTGGGTGGGCAGAGGAAGAGTGAGGACCCTGCCTCCAGGAGTTGACAGTGAGGGAATCATGGCCGCAGGGCAGTGAGTATCCTCCAAAGCATCCCCCTTTCCCCATCTCACGGAGCCTCGAGCCTTGATTCCCTGAGGGGCTGCCCAGGATGCCAGTGGACTGAGCATGTCATGTGACATCTTGGGGCTAATAAGAGGAGACAACCTCCCATTGCAACTCCTGGTCGAGGACCAGTGGTGCCCTGGCTTTTGTCCAAGTGTCCATCATTACTGCATAGCCTGGGCCAATAGATGCAGCCTTCCTAGGATCTGTGGCTCTGTCTCACAGGAGATGGTGGGTGCTGGCTAGTGAAGCACCACTCCGTGTTGGAAGTGATTCACACAGCTTTATACCATTGCATAGAGGAGCCTGGAACTAGGTGCTGGTACCCTAACAGGCACCAAGAGCCACTTTGGAAATAGAAAAGGATCAAGCATAAAAATGGAAGATCCAGAAGTGCAAGGGTAAGGCTTGACCCCCTTTTCATCTTTCCTTCTGCCCTTTGTTCTGTCTTTACTTTCATTTTTTCTTTTCTTCTGTTCTCTTTTTCCTTTCCCCTTCTCACTTTTTATCACTTTCTTTAATCTCATCTTCCTTTCTTTCTACGTATGCCTTCTTTCCTTATCTCCTTCCTTTGATTTACAGACATTCTCAATTATCTGCTTACTAAGTGTCATTTGTAGTTATGGAATATTTTGATTCCCTCTTCTTCATGACAGGTCTATATTTCATGCTACCAAGGGACATTTTTGCCCTTGTCGCCATCTCCAACTTCCCTCACCTTGTCTTCCTTAATCTTATAATTAGCTAGTATATATTTAATAACAACTCTATGCTAGCTACTACTTCAGAGCAAAAAGATGAAACAATGATGAACTTAACTCTCAGGAGGGTTAAAATTAAATTACGCATCATGGTACAAGTAAGTGAAGAGCTAGATAGCAGTGGAATAGTCCCATGACTTTGCAAAACAAGAATGTGAGATGATGCAAGAAAACATAAGCATCCCAGCTAGATGAGTGAAATAAGGAACCTTTTGCTTTTCAAGAATGGTACAACGTTGTTGAGGGCTTTAGGAGTTTAGGAAAGTATCAGAGAGGAAGATTATAAATGAAGTTTTCACATAGGATTTTAATACTCAGATAAGAAAGAAAATTCTAGTCCAGGAAAGCGAACAAACTACTGTAAATAAAAGCTCAATGATATAAATCTTTATTTTTCTCACCTGTGTTTTGCAAAGGAAAGTATTTTTCTTTCTCAGGATTGCTGTGAGTGACTCCTAAGTCCTATCATCTCATCTCTAATTTTTTTCTGAGTGCTGTTTCTCTTCAGCAGCTCAAGGGAAGCATTCAGCCTACCTCTGGTCCTACAATGATTAATCGATTGGTCATTTTGTGCTATAGGTAAAAACCTACTTGCAGTGAAACATGAAAAAAAAAAAACCTACTTGCAGTAGAAGCTAAATTGAGAAGAGAGCATTGCAATGGAATTTCCAGCTTAGAAGTTGAAATTCCAGCCTTTCATTTTTTTGGATCATGGATGAACCAAAGCATTCAAAACTAACAATTAGACAGACTAGAGGTCTCACAGACCCTGAAAAATTAAAATATTTGGTTAGAATTCTTATTTTGGCTGGCCTGTATCTGCATGTCATTGAATTTTTTCTTTTTTTCTCCTTCCCATTCTTTTTTTTTTTTTCTCCCGTCCTTCCTTCCTTCCTTTTTGGTGCTGGAGGTTGAACCCACAGCTTCTAGCATTATAGGCAAGCACTCTATCACTGAACTACACTCCTAGTGCTTTATTTTCTTTTTAATACAGTAATTTAGAATTAAAAAGATCTTAAGAGATTGTTTTGTTTTTTGCATTGTCCAATTCTATAGGATTGGAAAAGTCTCATTTTTGTTCATTGATACATACATTTTACCTGTGTTCTTCATGTCTTCACTGTAGATATGTGGTATAAGCTGAAACAAATTCAAATTATGTAGTTTCAAGATCCTTAACCATGGGAAAATATCTTACTATCATTGTAACCTATGAGCGACCCATAAATGAGAGTGTTTCACCTTGCGTATGTCTCTGGATAGTCAAAGTATTGTCGTGGCATACTTGATATCCCAAGGAAATGTTGTGAGAATAAACTTAATGATGCTTACAAATGCAGTCATTGTATCATTGAAAATAACAGAAGTCAATGTACCATTACTTCTGCAAAAGCGAAGACTGCCTTATAGATAGAACATCATGGAAATGTGCAATGAATAGTATGCATTACAAAGAACAATATTCAGTGTCTGATTAGCCCTGGCCCTAGCCTTATGTCTGGGTCTTTTTTGGAAGTGACTGATGAAATCAAGCTGAGATACTGTGTGGAAGATTCTAGGGTTATTCCCTCGGAGGCTGACATTTCTCTGTGATTGTTCTATCTGATCCTTTAAACAGTTTAGCCCTATTGGCAGCATTGCTTGAGAGATACAGGCTGGCTGAGATCCCCTCTGCTCTTGGCCTTTTGATTTTTGCCCTTAAGTAAAGGAAATAATCTCTTTATTCAAATATTTGGTAGCTGCTTAAAATATAAATGTTCTCACTGGTACATTTCAATCGATTATTGAAAAATAAACATTTCAGCATCATATCACATATGATGTGTGTGTTGTGTGTGGGTGTTTGTCTGGGGGATTACATAAAGGATTTCTTTTTCCTCTGAGGAGAGCATGTGAGTCCTAGAGTCTGTTTCAGCTTTCCTTCTCTTCCTTTGTCAGGTGAAGGCTGGTTGAAAAGATTGCTTTGTAGAGGAAGGATGGAAGAAAATGTTCCTGGCTGTAAATACGAACCTCACTGTATAGTATCCTAGAAGGAAATTGTCAAAATCAGTTTGAGATTATTTAACATCCTATGTTTTAAATAAGGGAAAACTAAGCTCAGAGATGTGCAATGACTTGGGCTGAAATGATGGAGCAGATAAAACCAGGGTCTGTGCATTGGCTCACTGCTCCCTGACATAATTAGATGTAGACACTCCACCATGCTCTGAAAATATGTGAATGAAGAATGCAATGGTAAATAGAGTCAATTGATCAGTAGAGAAAATCAGTTTTGTGTCATGACTTAACAGAATTTTTGAAGAAAAATTTTAAAAATAGGTCATAAAATTGTTTTCAAGGATCTGAAGAGCTCTTATTACAATATATAGTACCTTTAAAAATATTCTCAGTTAAAGTCAGATTTGCTCATCACATTCTTATAACATGATAGTATGACTTTGGAGACATATGACAGTAAGAAAGCTAAAATCTATCCTGTTGCTCAAACCTTTAACTATTTGTGTATGACAGAAGCCAGGAGCACAGTACATTAAAAGGCAATAAAATTATAATCCTCTCCATAAACCATGGAATGCAATTAAAACTGTAATGAACTTACATTTCCTACTCCCAAATGGCAATTTTAGAAAAGAAAAAAAAAAGCAAGAAAGATTAAAATAGCTTATGAATCAAACCATTTTAAGAACAAGAGAAGAAAAATGGAAATAATATGAGCACTGGGGAAGCAAAAATCGAGTGGTCCAATGATATAATGTCTAGCCTAGTTTTATAATGTCTGTCCTCTTCCTTGGCTGCCTCTAACTCTCACTTTCATTGCAAGGAAATCTGGATGTATAGTCCCTTTACTTCTCAGAACAGGATCTTGGGGAGAAGGAGAGATACAAGCTGGAGGGCTGAGGACGGGGGGGGGGGGGCTGGCCTAGGGCCATTTGCTCTATGTACAGGCTCCCAGGAAGCACCATCTTGGTTATGAGCATCTTCCTGAGTTCCTCCAGCCTGAGGTGATGGAAGAGCAAGCTTTCCTTACAGAGTTGCAGGACACGTCTTTTTGTGGCATTTCCAATAGTAGTCATTACACTTAAGTGCCTAGATCCCTATTAGGATCCCCCAGGACATTCCCCCCCTTGGGAGAGTGTGATGAGGGTTGACTGGCAGCTATATACAATCTGCTTTAGCTTCCACTTAGTCCTTCTTTGTTCTCTACCTTTCAGAGTCATTGCAGGCATCAACCCCAAACATTTATTGATCATCCGTATTGGCTGTATTTCTGGAAGCAGTATTGCATAGGTAGAAGTTAAGAGCATAGGCTCTGGAGCTGGGGTTTCCGAGTTCAAATCCAGGCTCTACCACTTACAGCTGCATGACTTATGGCAAGTTATTCAACATCTTTGTATCACGATGCCATTATTTGTTCACAGGTAATACTAAAATTGGTTCCCAACTCATAAATTATTGTAAGGCCACTAGATGAATAGGGCCTGGAAATACTTTGACTTGTGCCTACAATGGAGTAATCATTCCTCGAATGTTAGCAATTGCTGTGCTATTTTAGCCTGCAGGAACTGGGTAGGTATAATAATACTGAGAAGCACAAAATACCAGTATTATTCTAGAGGAATTATGATCTAATCCAGGAAGTGGGACATTTTTCAATTATGAAGAAGGAAATTGGTCTTGCATTCTGATCTCTAGCAGAGGATGAGGTGTGATATCTGAATTATGATCCCTACTGTCAGTTGGGTGTTGATGGAGCACAGACTCCCTGCTTCACACTAACAGGTAAAGCATCAGTTAATTTACTACCTCCCATTCCCTAGGCCTTAAGAAAATCCAGTTTCAGTCTAGTTTTTTGTCAAAGGATGCAAAACAGAAAAAAAGAGGGCTTCTGGTGATTTAGGCATAATTCCATGTAATTGCCTGAACACACACAGCATACGTGAATTCTTAAATATATTGCTGTTATCAAGACCCTTCTTTCGGTGGTTGTTGCTTGGTATCTTGGGAAAATGTGAAGAAGAGGTCAGCCTGACTAGAACACTCTTCTTTCACTCCACTAATGCCATAATGCTGAGCCAAATACCATGGGAGGTGATGCTGGAGGTGTGTCTTAGGAAGAAGTATCTATACCTTGTTTCTTATTTCTTGATACCAGTGTTCTCAGTTGACTCCTCATCCCAACTTGGTGACAATTAAGGGAAAACTTCCCACCATTGTTTTGGATCCTAATCTGTGTTTGTCTTGCAGCATCATCTGTCGGTAGATTTTCAAGCCTGTGTCTATAAGCAGGGCTCAGGTTCTGCCCACATATGCCTGACATCACATAGAGCATGGATCATCACGCTTCTGCCAAGGAACCTAATCTAGCTTACCAGTTCTTTTTCTTTTCTTCTTTTTAGTACTGGGGCTTGAACCCAGGCCCTTTGCACTGAGATACATCCCCAACCCCTTTTTATCTTTTCAATTTGAAAACAGGGACTCACTAAGTCACTGAATTTCCCAGACTGGGTTCAAGGTTGTGATTCTAGGATGACAAGCCTGCACTATTGATCCTGACTTCATTACCTGCAGTTAGGGGTCTTTATTTATAAAGCCTATTGGAACACAGCTACACTCATGGATTTATATAATGTTTGTGATTGCTTTGTGATATATTGGCTGACTAGAGTACTTTTCATGGAGACATATGGTACACGGAGTCCAAAAATGTCCTGTCTGGCCCTTTATAGAAAAAGTTTGTTGACCTTTGATCAAGATAGTAAACATGTCAATCCCATAAGGAAGAGACAGAAGCCTTCCTGTGGAGCTTTTCAGTAGAAGTCACTGGCTTTCCATGGATAGGGAAGTTTATGATATGAAAGGATGGAAAGAGAGAAGAGGGGATGAAGGATTAATTAGTACACTTTTGACATAGGCTCTTGTTACCTAAGCAATACTATGCAGTAACTACTGTAATTCTAATTGAAATTGTCTCTAATAATGTACCATATTTTTCTCATCACAAATGTTGTGTGAAATACTCCAGATCTGGGTTAATGAGTTTCTTTGAAATGCTCTGTTCTCCCATAGCTGTGCCATGTTAACTTTTTACAGTTTCAGAACAAAACTATCCTTTGGAATTGGATCTTGCATTTTTCAGCATTGATTCTGAACTATGATTAGATTTCTCTTCAACTACAAGAACCTCTCCATTTCCTTGCAAGTATTGGGTTTCTGTAGGCCACTAACCATGTGTAAAATGTCGAGGATCCCATACCCTTGGCAAATTGTCTGCCATTTTCCTTTCCATCATCAAAGGGCTATGGAGAAAGTGTTAAATCTAGGCTTTTTGACCAATGGAAAAAATCTTGTTTTGCAAGACAGTGATTTAAGGAGCTATTTATTTCCCATTTGTGGAGAATCCTATCGATACTAAGAGGTTGTCAGTATGATCTCAGTTTTTGTGATTGTGAACAAAACTTTTCCTAGAGCAAAAAGTCTCTTCTCTACTGGCCTGAGATCTGAGATGTGTTTTTCAGCAGGCACCGGCCCCAGCCCCAATCCATAGAGGGTCTCATGCTTAGTCACAGTATTGCCCCTCCTGTCTCTGAGCTTCAGTTCTGCCTGCTCGGGGAGAATGAGCTAGATGGTTTCTGACGCATCCTCTAGCTTTTTTATTTGAATGCTTTGGAGGCAGTCTGTGGGCTGGATAAGCAGTTCTCATGCTCTGTGGTGCTCCCCTACTGGGTGCTTTGAAGCCAGCAGTGACAGCCATACGCCAGGAAATTCATGGGGGTTGGAGAGAAGAGACCTCTTGGGTTGCTCTGAGGACAGGGCACTGGAGACTAGAGGTGACAACATTAAGGCAGATATTGGCTATAAAAGGGCATGTGTATCAGACCAAAGGCAGGTGTGGCTGAGTCCAGCCTGATTTTGCTCATACTTTAAAACAGTGAAAGGAAGTCACATCCCCTTGGGCTCCAGGAACCAGGAGAACAGTGGTGTATGCCTAAGTATCATGTACTGACCCTCTTTCCTTGTTGGTGTGGCTATCACTGGCATTATGTGTGGCCTCTGAAAGTAGAGACTTAGACCTGAGAGTGTCCAGATGATTATGCTGGGCAAAGCAACAATAGTAGTTCAGGGTGGGCCACAAGGTGCCCTGTGGGGTAAACACATAGCAGTGAGGTCACCTTATTGGAGCCAAAGACCCCTCTATGAAATGGGGCATCAGGCGAGTATCCTGGAGGTCTTGCAAACTCACACATCAGCTCCCTCAGGTTGCCCAAGCTCTTGGTTTATCTCTCTGAAAACCCCTGTGTTCTCCTCACTCACTCCCAGCACAATTTGTTTTGAGCCTTATCATTAGCACTGAGTTGCTTGTAGCTGTGTGTAGACATGGTGTTAAATGATTTCTTATCATTCCTTATAATTTAAACTTTGTCTCATGTTAGCACTGCATTTCACCAAAAAGGAAACTGATGCTTACTGTAGTGAGGTAGCCTGCCGAAGGCCATATAGCTAGAATGCTGAACCTAAGGGTCAAACCCAGCTAAATCTTCTGCCCAGATAAGAGTACTTTTTCCTCTCAATACGCACACCTCCTATGTGGCTAATGTAATTGATGGAACAATCAGGATGCAAGGTAGAGGAGTCTTCCTTACCTGTTCAGAGTCAACATGACATAACCTTGGCACCACTGACACTGTGGGCCAGAGAGCCGCTAGTCTGGGAGGCTGTCCTCTGCAGAGAAGGATATTTAAGAGTAGCCCAGGCCCCTCTAACTCACTTATTGCCAGTAGCAGGTCTCTTACCCTCAACACCACTGCCCCCCTCCACTCACTGCAATCTCTAAACTTTGCCAAATATCCTTCAAAGGCAAATTTGGCCTTGGTTAAGTGAGAATTATTCACCTAACCCAAATGTTAATTTGTTGTTAAAGAAAGTGTCTCTGCATGTATAATTTAACTCTCTTCATTTTCTTCCTTTTGCACCAAAATTGTGTTATTAATGACTTGGACCCTTCTCCCTGCCTGGCTGACATCCTGGAATGTGTTACTAGGAACTTTTGCCTTTGCTGGAATCTTTCCCACATTTCCCAGATAGCTTCTCTTTGAAGCCTGGAGATTCCTCAGGAAGCATTGAGAGCCAACCAGCTATGAAAACAGTGTGTTCTTCCTTGTGCTAAGTGCCTCTTCTCAGGAAGTAAAACGCTTCAGTGACATGAGCATATGGCCTCAACATGGCCTCTGAAAGCCATGCTGGGCAATTAACAAGCATGAAGGAAGGGCAACACGCTGTGCCAAGCTCAGAATTCTTCCAGAATACTACCTCTTCTTCCCTAGGAGAAGCTAGTCTGAACTCCCTCAGGAATCTCCATAGCACACAGACCAATGCTTTGTGTAGAATGGGACTGGTTCCTTGAAGTTATGGCATTTTGTCTTTTTAGTAACCTTGGCTTTTGCCACAGAGAGACCGAGATTTGCTGTGTGGTCCAGCCCCAGCCTCTGACCGCAAAGAGTTACTCTGCGGAAGCCCTAGGTTAAAGGATGTGGGCCATTCGTCTGTGATCCTCTGCCCTCTGTGTGCCATCCTGGGGAGGGCAGGAGCCATCACTTGGAGAGTTTTAGGTCCTCAAGAATCCTTAAGTGTTGGCAGAAAGCAGAACTCTAGGTTGCTTATAACAGCTCAGTTTAATAATTCCAGGATGCACAAAGTTAGAAAGGGGCATTGCCTATTTTACCTCACTCATAGTTTGCCTATGAATTTTTAGAATAATGCTTGCAGTGAGACATCTCCCAGGTGGTTGCTGTCACCAAGAGCTATTCATAATGGGTATTTTCCTGTTTAAGAGCATAAGTTTTTGGAGATAAAGAAAATGAACAGGAAAGAGCATTGGGAGCCAAGTTCAGTGAGCTCTTCTTCAGGAACTGATGCCCACGCGTGTTCCGACCCTGAGCAGTGTGTGCTGTGCTCCTTCACGCCTTGGTGCACGGAGGAGCTCACACTCTTTTTCCCCATGGGGAGAGATGGTGGGGCTTTAGGCCTGATGAACTGGTTTAAATTCGAGTTGGTCATTTCCTCTATATGGAGTGTGGAAGAGTTACTTGAAGTCTCAGCCTTGAGTAACGTTATGTTGTGAAGGTTGGCGATTATAGGTTAAAAGTTGCAAAGCATAGGAGGCATTTGATGAAGACTTTTATCACCATGATAGCCTCTTACAAACGTTAAGAAAAACAGACACTGAGTCTGAGGAGAGTTGGTTTTCTTAAGCTACCTTTGAGAAGTTTGTCTGTTATACCTCCATTCACTCTTGGCCTAGATGCAGGTGTTTTCCATTTTGATATTCTTTCTTTCAGCCTTCATTCAATAGGACTAGTAAGTCATATGCCAGGAGCATGAATGATTTTCATGACATCTCTATGGGCTCCAGCTTCTCATTGATTCTACAAGCATTAAGCACCTACTGTGTGTCAGACACTAACTAGGGCTTAGGGATTTGTTAGTGAAAACTGACAAGAGCTGCGCCCCCTGGGAGGTCACATGCCAAGTGCGCTTCTGCTGTGGCTCCAGGAAAACAGTCTGGCGTTCAGAATGGGCTATGTCCATTGTGAACAAACTGGTGCCTTGCTCTGTGCTGGGTGCTTGGGAAGCAGGATGCAGCGATGCAGGGTGACTCTGGAATGTGGCAGCGACGGTGGGTGTGTTGGGTGTCGGACACATGAGTGACTGTGAGCAGAAAACACAAATCATGACAGGTGTCATGATAATCCAAGCATTGTTTTAGAATACATTTATGGCTGAATAACTCATTCAGCTTATTCAGGGAAGTTGACAGCATAATGCCTGAAGCATAGTATGTGAATGTTTGAATGCATGAACTGCTAAAAGAAGAAAAGGACTGCCATGTGTGGCTGAGCAGGTGCTACACTGCACAGCTTCAAGTCATTCTACTCAAATTGTGGAGCGAGTCAGCATGCAACCTGTGTGGGCGTTGCAGGAGTGTGGTCAAGCACTTAGCAGAGGGTTTTGTTCATCTCTTCCAGCTCTAAGCTGCTTACATGGTGTTTTCTTCATTAGGGACTCAGATTGTTGCCTACTTGGGTGAATAATGTAAGTTGTTTGGTGAAAGCGGCTCTCGATTGGAATGTGCAGTTCTTGCTTAGAGAATAGGAGAAAATCGTCCCTACAAGATTAAATTTGATGGAGTCTTGTTTATGAACCACATGCTTAGATATCTGGGTTCAAAAAGGAAAAGCAAAGACACTGAAATGATTACCTTTTTAGGTTGTGGGAGTCCAGTCACAAATTCTGTAAGACTTGTTGTTGTCTCTCACTTTGAAACAATGTGTCATCTATTGAGCTCTTCTTCCTTTCCTCAGGAGAAGATTGGATCAAACATCCCACAGAAACCCCACCGGGGGCAAGTGCTGGCTACACTATATACATCCCTAACAGAAGAACCTAAAGGGTGACAGATGAGATAGGAGACATTATTGTAGCACAGGATCAGCTTCCCAGTGGGAGAACTGCACCCAACTCTGGCGTGCTATTTCTTTTGTAACACATTTTTAGTATCTCCTTATCCTTGAATCAGCAGTAAATGAGATAATATAATGTCAAGTTGGTCTCTTGAAACATCTAGTTGATTGTGAAATACTAAGTTCTGCTCCTCACCATTCGTTTGAGGTCTGGGAATGTTGGGTCGCAGAGACCGCAGATACATAGTCTCTTCAGATTGGTCATTGCTTGTCAAGGCAGGTTAGTTCTCAATCAACTTTTTACACACTAGATCATCCCACAGAGCTACAAAAAGTGGAGGAAAGATTTATGACAGGTTAAAGATAAATCATGGGTAACAGTGTTTATAATTTTGAAGTTTTAGGAAGCAGGGGATTTCAGGTTATATTTTGTCAGCAGACGAATGCAGTACATCTGTTTTTTTGGACATCTTGTCCCTTATGCTGTCAACTACTCTTGGAATTTTAGGACTGTAGATGCTCTGAGATGATCCACTTATAGTTGTGAACAAGCTTTGCGTGAATACAGGCAGGAGCGAGGAACAGGTATATACAGAGTTATATGTTTGATTTCTTTGAATCGCCCCTAGAGGATTCTCAGAGGAAGAAACATTAGCTCAACTTTATTGATGAAGAAACTGAGGTCTTCAGAAATCTCATGTCTAGTATATTATACCCAAGCTTTTAATATCTGGACTAATTCCTGCAGTGCTCATGCTAATTCTATAATATTATATTATTTGACAGTCAGTGAGGGACCAATTTTAATAGAAAGAGGAACAAGTGTGTTAATATTTCTTTCTGGTAAACAAGAGCAATAATAAGTACTTAATGAGTAATTACTCTGTGTCAGGTGTTACATTCTCAAGCACCTTTGTGAGGAAGGTACTGTTTTAATCACCATTTTACAGATGATAAAGTCCCGGAAAGTTAATGCCCCCCTTGAGAGTCTCACAGCTGTTAAAAGTGTCCCACGTTTGTATTCTTGATTTTTCTTCTCTAGATTTTAAACTTCTAGAAGAAGTGATTCTCCCTAATTAATTTCTTCATCCCTCAAATCCCTGTAATAGATACGTAGTAAAATGTGAGTGGGTGAATATCAGCTGACCTTGGATGTTTTGGTTCCTTCATAGATTCTAACCAGCCCTATTTCGTCAGGTGGACTGATGGAGAAAAAGGTGCCAAAAGGTCATTGTCTTCCTACTATAGTAGTAGACAGAATGCAAGGATGACCAAAATGGCACATTGTTTTCATTTTTGTTGATGGTTGGTTAAAATAGAGAGATCACGCTAGCTCATCAAATAACTAATGGAGTAATGTGCTTGGGTATGACTCTTCAGGGAGCTTCTTCCATCCAGTGACCCTAGAGGCTACCTCAGTCTTTGGTTCCACTATTTCATCACAAAGCCCCTTCCTAGTCACCATGGCAGAACTGGATGCCCCATCTGTTTTGTACTGGTTGTTGAAGAGACACAGATCACTGCTAAAAATTAGTCACATGGCCCTAGGAAGCTGCAGAGAAGGTAGAGAAGAGGAATTTTCCCTTGGGTCCAGAAAGGGAGGAAAACTGAATATAAGTGGGCTCTAGATAGCTCTATTCAGTGGCATTGTTTCTTTATTTTATTGCTACCACTGAGTCACAGAAAAGATTTCAGGTAATGGTTGTAATGCCATGAGATTTATTCAGACTAGTTTCATAGATTTACAGTTCCATTAGGCACATAATATTAATTTCACTATATGTGCTTAACCACAGTAACTTCTGTCCAACTTCAACTATTTGAAGTTTCTCAGTTTTGGTATACCAGTAACTGCTTTTTTTTTTTCATTTTTAAAAGGATATATGGTATATCTTTCAAACCATCAAAAATGCATTATTTCAGAAAATTGTTCTATTAATATCGTGTCAAAAATGGCTTAGTTGAGTTCTTGGTTGGTTTGTTTGTTTGTTTTGTATTAGGGATTGAACTCACAACCTCACACTCTCCAGGCAGGCACTTATGCCACTAAGCTAATTCCCTAGCCCTGAGTTCTTATTTTTTAAAATGTCAGTGTTAAAATACTTTCCATCAGACTGTTAAAATTCTTCATAATACAATGGAAAGTGAACTTAACAGAAAGTAAAACAGCATATGATCCCAAATTTTTGATTGGGTTCTTTCTCTTCCCAAGCACCACCCCCCAGGAACATCCAATATAGGAAATTAATACATTAACATGTTAATAGTTGTTATCTCTGACATGAATGATTATTTTCTTTTCTATATGTGAATTTATAAAAAATAATCAGAAAAAATACATTTTATATAGCTTTAGATAGGAAATAGATATTTAAGAGTGTTTTTTTGTAATTCTTACAGAAGAGAATTAAATATTCATTATAGATTATCTGCTTGCTCCTGCCTTTTTGAAATTACTTTGGGACTTGCAGAAAATGCTTACAGAGCATGTAGAATGCAGGAAGGGAGGGAGATGCCATTCAGAAATGAGGGGCCATCATTTCAACAACAAAATCCAATTTAATTAGGGTCAGCCAGTCCCCTCATCACTCTCCCTCTCTGCTTTTCCAGATTATTTTATTTGGCATCTTCTGATGAATGCCACTTGCAATTAACATGCTGCTGCCAGCAAGTTGGAACATCTCAGCTTCCATGACTCCTAACTATCAACAGCTATGTCTTTTTAATCAGGACCTGCATTGCTCCTTTCTATCAAATAAGTTTTTACTTTTCCAAATTCCATTAAACTTGGATGGAGAAGAGAGTCTTTCTCTGAATTTTAATTTAATCATTTTTCTGCACAGGCAATATATTAAAGACTAAAAAGGTGGCTTTAGGGTGACAGTATACCTGTTGGGGCTGATTCCTACTGACTTCTCACTGGTCATAGGGTGAGCTGGTTGCGCATGAAGCTAGCTACCCCAGAAGCAGGAGGCGAAGATGGCTTCCCTTGGACAGGAGAAAGAGGACCCTCAGCTTTGAAGATATCCACACACCTTACTGTCTGTGTCATGAGAGGAAAGAGAGCTAAGCTGCCTCATCTGTTTCTCAGGAATGAGTTAGTGAAGCAAGTACATGGGATCGGCACAGTGTGAGCTGTCGGTGCCCCGGAGCCTCCCTGGTGAGAAAGCTTTATCCAAAACAGATTGAAAAGTTTCTGTCTGTGACAAATGGTCAGTCTTCCTCACCCTCTTACTTCAGAGCTGCCCTAGAGAGGGAGCCATGATATCTGTGTCTCTGAGTGTCAGGGGCATGTTTGCTACATGTGGGTGTCATAGCAGCTTAGGGGTACTGGTGATGATAAATAGACAAGCAAATTTCTATTCAGAGCCCATAGTAATTCACTTAACTCAGTGCTTCTTGAACACTAATATGCAAATGAATCACCTAGGAATCTTGTGAAAGTGCAGGTCCTTATTTGGCATGGCTGGAGAGATTCTGCATCTCTAACAAGATTCCAGGTGATACCGAGGCTGCTAATACAAGAACCACACTTTTATTTATTTATTTTTTAATAGAAAGTATTTGTCTTTAGGTAGATTTTATTTATTTATTTACTTATTTAGTCTCTTTGAGACAGGGTCTTGCTATGCAATTCAGGCTGACCTTGAACTCAGTTTGTAGCCCAGGTTGGTCTTGAACTCGTAGCAATCATCATGTCTCGGGCTCTCAGTGCTGGGATTACAGGCCTGCACCACCATGCCCGGCAAAAGGACAACACTTGAGTAGGGACAATTTTAGCTGAAAGCTCTTGTCTTCTTAGGACTTCATAAGAGCCTATCAAAAGGGTACTAGAAAAGATTAGCTTCTTCATACATTTCTCTACTTAAATTTTTATTGAAAAGGCTAATTTTTTTACATATACTTTAATATGCAGATAACTCTTAGTAGGATTTATAAGTGGTATTTGGTTTTGTTGTTTTTACATGGGAACACAAGAGTCCAAGTGGACACCACTGACTGGTTTTCTACAGACTTGTCAGAAACACACTTGCTTATATAAACCTTGCATCATAGATCATAAGCTTCTGCAGGACATGACAGACATGGTTAATAAAGACTTATTTGTTCTTTAGAATTTTTGACAGTGTTCTGTTAGGATGAACTTGCAAAAATTTTGTATTTGAGTAAGAGAAGGCAAGGAAAATTGAATAAATTCCTCTGGAACTTCATTGTCTTGTATTCCTGCTTAAATCAATCCTATTCCGTTCTTGTCATGAGTCTTCTGAAAGTGACAAGATGGCAACACATTAATGAGAGGCTTAGATCTTGCCACTCACCTTTTGAGGCTTTCTGCTGAGATGTGAATTTCATTTAGTATCTCCATTTCTCCAGCAATTGGTCTTTGACCTTTGAGACTCTCCTGTGAATGCCATGGTGTGCTATTGAGATGATAGATGGGGCAAATGAGAGAAGTCAAGAAAGTCGATATGGAGAAGGCTGTCATCACAGTAGTGTGGATGCAAGAGATGATGAGGAGATTGCCAGCTATACAGTTTTTTATTAGCTGGTGCTGCTGTGTCTTTGATGAGATCATCCTTCAGAAAGAAGCCCAACACTCACTGTGAACAACATAAACTGGTTAAGGAAAATCAAAGTGTTTGGAAAAGCCCACAACTCTGCTGAAAAATTCTTTTCAGCAGCAGTTAATCTTGGAAAGTTAGAAAAGCGATTGCTGTGTATTGGAAAGCCTTAAACTCCTATACTATAATTTGGGTGGACACAGTGGGATAATTTTAGCCTAGATTCAGGCTTTGAGTCTCAGGAGAGTCTCATTGTTTGTAGAATGGATGGAAGGAGAAAAATTTAAGATTTATACAGACTGAAGAAGTCTATTATGGCTTAAATATAAGATGTCCCCAAAGCCTCAGGTACTCAGAAGCAGGGTTTCTGGAAGGTGATGGGATCATGGGGCCACTGCACTTATCAGTATATTAATCATTAGTAAGTTCATAGTTGAATGTGCTATTAGGAGGTAGGGCCTGGTTAGAGGAGATAGGGCTCTAGGGAAGAGTATATTGTCCCAGCTCTTTCCTTTTATCTCTCTGCTTTATGAGTTGTGTGGATTGAGCAACTTTCCTCTGCCATACCCTTTTTTTTTGTTAAAGCAAAACAGAAGAAGGGTAGAAATAATACAGAATAAAGAAATAACAGTAAGAAATCAACACTAATTAATATATTACATATTGTTATCTTAGAAGTAGTTGTTTAAGTTATAAAATCTAAGCATAAAAAATAAACAGATAATCAAATAACGACAGCACAAGCTATTCTTTTTGATGAACTAACAGAGAATTAGTAGTATGGCTATCTATCTTGTACACTTAAACATACATACAATTGTATGTGTATACCATTTCTGCCTTAGACCCAGCCAGCCTTGGAGAAACCTTCTGAAATGGTGAACCAAAATAAACCTCTCCTCCTTTAAGTTGTGAATATTGAGTATTTTATTACAGCGATGGAGAAGTGACTAATGCCAAAAAAAATTGATATAGGAGGAGTGTGGTCATTGTTATGACTCTACCTGATCATGTGGTTTAAAAGCATTTGGAACTGGTTTGTGGGTGTAGTTTGGGAAGGTTTGGAGATGTGGGCTAGAGAAGCCCTAGAGTGATATAAGCAGAAACTCATGAAGATTATAGTTTGAGCTCAGAAGATCAGAATGCTGATAAGAACATGGACAAAAGGCCCCAAGCTCAAGAGGTTTCAATTGGGAACATGGACCTCATTGGCAGCTGGACTAGAGGCCATGTGTGTTACACTGACAAAAAATTTTGTTTATATTTTTTCTGTGGCCTGAAACTTTGCAAAAGAAGACAGATTAAGGAAAGTGAACTAATTAACATAGCAAGGAAATTCCAAGGCAGCTAAGCTTTCAGGTGATATCATAAGTACTACTAGTTGCCAGATTCACGGTGAGAATCAGGAGCATACAGCAGCATGGAAGAACCTGTAAAGTTGGAGCCAAGGAAAGTTTGGCTGATGGACAGATTAGTCCTACTAAAAAGAACCCAAGAACTTTGTTCCAGAGTAATAGAAAAGATGGCCTGGGAGTGTTTCAGGAATTCAGGGCCTCACCTATCACAAGCTCTTGGTGTAAAAGGGGTAAATTTGCTTGAACATCTTTGCTTTGAGAAGAGAACTGCAGGGCGTGCTACTCACTCTTGGCCACCAGAGTAGATTCCAGAGTTCAGGCATCTAGGGACTCAGAGATTGATATCCATGGTCCAAAGGGGCACTGTAGTTGCTTGAACTAGTGGTAGACATTGGTATCATCCATGTGGTGCTGGTTTTTCAGGCATGCAGAGTGCAAAGCTTGTGGGGTCATGGAGACTTCCACCCAGATTCCAAAAGAAATCTGAAGGTGCCAAGCATTGGGCCTGTCAGAAGGTTTGAGAGTAAAGCTAAAGGCTTGGGAAGTTGGAGCTGTAGGAACATGGAATATGTGCTGAGGAAAGCCACAGACAGTGAGCAGAACTAAAGACAAAAGCCACATAAGGTACATGCAGAAAGGCCTTAGGAGCATGACTTCTTAAGCACATTGGAGCCCACATCTTTCCACAATGGACATGGACTTATGGGGTTTAATGTTTGCCCTGCTGAGTTTTGCTCTCGCATCGACCTGATTGCTTTCTATTCCATCATTGCATATTGGAAATATTTAACTTTTCTGAATTAATTTTTTGAGACAAGTTATCACTACTACATAGTTCAGGCTGACCTTGAAGTGACTATGTAGCTCATGCTGCCATTGAATTCACTGAGGTGATCCACCTGCCTCAGCTTTCCAAGTGTTGGGATTGCAGGTATGCACCACCATGCCTGAATCTTTCTGACTTTTGCAGGCTCACAGCTAGGAGTTTACCTTAAGTCTCAAAGAAATTGGACTCTTGAGCAATGCTGGAAAGACTTTGGTGACTTTTAGTCATGGTCTAACACATTTTTTATAAAAAGATGGACATGAGGCTTCAGGGGACCAAGAGTGGAACCCTATGCTTTCCATATAAAGTGTATCCTGAAAGTTTTTATCTGTTCATAGGTTTTGGAAGTTGATTCAATCATGGAAGTTCTATATTCCTCAGTAGATTAATCCATTGATGAGTTCATAACTAAATAAACAGTAGATAGGGGACTTGTTGGAAGGGATGGGTCACTGGGGGGAATGACCAGAAGGTGTGTATTCTTGTCCCTTGTTTCTCCATTCTTTCTGCTTCCTGGCTTCCGTGAGTTGAGTAGCTTTTCTCTGCCACACTTCTGCCATGCCACTTCTGCCTCAGAGCCAGCTGACTGTATATAGATTGAAACCTCTGAAACTGTGTGCCAAAATAAACTTCTCCTTTAAATTTTGCATACTGGGATATCATGTCCCAGTGATGGGAAAATGACTAACAACATCTCCAAGAATTATGGTAAGGTAGTGAGTATCCCTCAGGTAGTGCACATGTTTAGTATGCATGAGGCCCTGAGTTTTATCTCTAGCACTGGAGAAAAAAAACAAAACAAAGAATCATTGTTTGGAATCATGTATTCCAGATGGATGGAATTTTTCTTCTTCTTTTCTTTCTTTCTTTTTTTAATGCTGAGAATTATATAGCTCAGATATTCCTTATGGTCCAGGCCAGTAGGTTTTGAGCTTCTGCTGGGAACAGTTGCTATTCATATTTATAATGCGTTTATAGTTTTCACTTGCAGCCAGATTGCCTTTATCATATGTGGTATATTGATTAAAATAACCACATTGCTGACATTACCTATTCATCCTAGTTGAACAAGATTGTCCCTCTACCCCTTTATGAAAGTGATTTATTTTGATACTTCTGAATTGGGATTAGTCATAATCTTCATCTGCTCACATCAAGTACTATTTTGGTTGACATAGTCCAACCTTTTGTTTTTTTGGAAGTAGACCAAATCATTTGGCAATCAGGATACAAGTGAATTTGTTTTGATTTCATGATCAGGTGATACTGTTCAGACCTTCAGCCTTTTTCTTCTCGAAACACATATTTACCTTCAAAGAGCAGAGCAGAGAGATTACAACTGTACATTTAAATGACTTGGTTTTGACTTAGTCATGAGGTATTTTACTGAGGGTTTGTTTTGGGCAGAGCTAAGCAAGGTTTTGAACATTTCTGTGCCTTAGTTTTCTCGTCTGTAAAATGTAGGTGATAATAGTACACAGCTCATAAAGTTATTGGGATTATGATGATAATGTGTTATGCATGCTTTAATATTTGTGTGTTTGAAATACTGCTGATTTTTAGCTTTTGCACTTAATTATGCTATCTGCCTAGAATGTTTTTCTCTCTGGTACCCAAATTGCCAAATCTCTGATTCTTTTAGGTTTTTACTCAAGAATTTCTTTCACAGGCTGAGCATGGTGGTGCACACCTGTAATCCCAGCACTTGGAAGGCTGAGACAGGAGGATCGAGGCAAGTTTGAGGTTAGCTTGGACTACATAATGACAATGTGTCTCAAAAAAATTTATTTCTCAATAAAATTTCCCTTATCTAAAGTTTTGTCTCCATCTTAATACTTTATATTCCTCTCCCCTATTTATTTTTTGTGTGAAGTTCTTATTATTAACTAATAAACTAGATATTTTGATTTCTTTATATTACTTTTTGATGGTTCTTCCATCTACCAGTAGACCACGAGGCCAAGAAATTTTTTGGCCTGTGTTATCCCTCATATTAAAGGATAAAACAAATAGTTGTTCAATTAATTTACCATGCTTAGCATAGCTTAGCATATAGTAAGTTCTTAATAAGCATCACCTTGTGATGGGGAAATCTCACACTGTCTTTTCTTCTTGCCCAGTATTTTACAGTGAAAAACTTTAAGTATCATTAGCCACCAATGTGAACCTACTATTATTGATTGCTTTTTTGCATATCTGTCTACACTTTTATCTATTAACCCATCTTATATTGTAGTACGTTACAAAGTAATTTGGAGACATCAGTACATTTCCCATAATTGTATAAGCATATATGGAATTAGAGTTTAATAGTGCAACCACAGTCCTGATTTTTTCCAGCATAGAATCTTTTGCCTTTTCTAGAATTTCATGTAAATGGACATATGCATTATATACTTATTTCTGCACAAGCCCCTCCCCCTCACAGTGGTCCAGAGATTCTTCTATGTTATTATGTGGTCATTCTTTTTTGCTGGCAAGTGGTATTCCATTGTGTGGATGCACCACAATTCTTTTGTCTTTTTACCTTTTGATGGACACTATGAGCAAGTTTACTGTTCATGGACATTTGTGTACAGAGGTTGCCCTCTTCACCTTGGATAAATGCCTAGGGTTGAAAGCTTTTGGTCAGAAACTTCAATATTTTTTCTCCTCAGACATAACATAACCAGCTTTTCTCTGCCTTAATAGCATTTTCACTAGCTCTTTCTCTAGATTTTGCTTTCAGTGCATGGAACACGTTCCCCTTTATCATCAACCAATTGCCTCTTTCATCTCCTTCAGATCCCAGTTTTCCCTGAATACCTATTTAAAGGTAATCACAAGTCTCTCTTTAGCACACAGCTCTATTTTAATTGTCTGCACATTTCTTAGCATCTGATAATTTTGTTTTCCCATTATAATATAACCTAAGAATAAGCCCTGTCTGATTTTGTATTGGCATGCCATGCATAAAATTCTTTATAGTAGTTTATTTTTAAATAGTTTAGAATAGTCTGTGGTCAAAATTAGCATGATATGTAGTAGGTACTCAATACATATTTGCTAATGTAGTGACTATGGGAGTGCATGAAATCCTAAATTACTAGAATCCCATTCATCTGATCATTTTAGGTTGTGTATCAGCTGATTAAATGAGAACAATTTCTCATTGGGTTAGAAACTTAACAAAAATAGAACTGTGGAAAATGTTTTTCCTATCTTTTTACATGAAGGGAATTCAGTTCCTAAACATATGGATGAGAGGTATCTATCCTATGTGTTTTGATATCCAGGGAGAAATTGCAAGTAGCATAATGGAAAACATACTTTGAACTGATGTGAACTTACTGCTCCTAGTGGTGCCAAAATGTATTTATCCAAACCTGGTTTGTAGTACTTATGCTAATTAGGGGGGTAAAGGTGAAGGAGGAACTGTCAACCTTAAGGGGCAGTTAACACACACAGTGGGGTTTGTAATTGAACATGATTTTCTTGTCTTGCTCATGGATTGTTATCCAAGATGCCTGCAACCATAGCAACAGGTGCTCTTTGAAGTTCAAGGGCAGGAAAAGTCAGCATTCTTCCCTTTTAGAGTTTCTGGTCTTGTAGAGAGGGACAAGAGAGAAAGAAGATTTGGATATATATATATATATATATATATATATATATATATCTTTTCTTTGTGTTATGTAGGAGCAGAGAATTGGACCTACCCATTATGTAAGCTAAGGAGGGAGTCTTTGAATTTTACAATACCTCATGGAAGAAATAGACACCCAGTAGGGACACTGTACAATAATTGTCCCAGTCTCAGCTTCTCTTTGCTTTGGCCACTGGTGTACATTTGTCCTGAGTCTTAGAAATAAGCCAAAAAGCAGCAAGGTAGAAGTGACAGGTGAAGTTTTATGTAGCCCCAAACCAAGGCTCCAGTCATCTTCCCAACAGTGTTCAGTGTAGATCTCAGCTTTGTAGATCAGACTTAAGCAGTTGTATTCTGTTGTACTTTTCATTGTCAATTCACCACGTGTGCTCTTTTTCTTAATAGGGAATCAGTGCACAAATTGAACTCAACCGTGTTTGGAAAATTCCTTAGTTTAAGGAAAAGGTAAATTGATAACATTAAGACAATCAAGAGCGGTGAGATGAGAGTCAAGGGAAAGCTTGTCTTTCTATGGTAGGCCTAAGTGTAAAAGAAGAGATGTTCATTAAGTTTTTGCAAATCATTCTAAGGAGGTGCATGCTACTTGCGATGTAATACTTGTGAAGCAGAGATTATCCAGTAATGTAAACAAACATTCTACATTGTATCTTTTGGAAACTTGGACTTTGATCTATTCAGTTATGATTTTAAAATATTTGAATTTAAAGGATGTCTGGAAATAAGGGTACTTTGAAGATGCGGCCTTGAGATGTATCATATCACCTCACCTCAGCTGCCATTTAACTACTTCTGCTGAGTTCAGTGTCATCTGTGATGGTAAGATGGCAGTCACTGTAGGCATAACTGAGGTCATTTTTCTTGGGAATTCTGGATAAGAGAGTAAACTTAGGACTTTGTTCCCCTTCCAGTCACATAGGTTCTAGGAAATTAAGAAGTTGATAGATCAGCATTAAAGAATGACCAGAGATTGGCCTAGGAGAGATGAAAGGACCTTCTTAACAGAAAGTTAAGTGTGATCTTGAAGAGCCTAAGGGATCTTCTTGGACCATGAGCATCTTCTGAGAAGAGAAGAGGATGGGATTAAATTCCTGAATCTAGGATACTATTAGGTCTTGCACCTCAGAAGACCTGGGAACAAAGAGGCTTTCTCCAGGAAAACTGAATGGATGATCTGTGGTTACTGTCAGCTTTTCCCTGGCCCATGATGACTACTACATATTTCGCTACTTGCAATTTCACTAGTGTCACTTTTTTCATCAACGATAACTTTAGTTGCTGGAAAGTAGGAAGAGTATGGAAAAATATGAATCATGATTAGTCAGTGAGAGTAGTAGTGAGGCCATAGGGAGGAAGCCCAAACAGGACACTGTGTGCAGATGTCATGTAGTAAAACTGAGCAAAAGAGAGGCAAGATGTTGAATGATAATGACAGGAGTATTGGAGAAGTTTTCTTAGAACAGAAAATAGTTGCTGGAAACTATTTTTTAAATTAAAAATACTGAAATAGAGAATAATTTCAATTAAGTGCTAGAAGAATAAACCTTGGAAGATAAATGGGAAGAACTACTTCAAAGCACAAAACAAGGTCACAGAAGATATGAAAATAATGAGGCATGCTAAAATGCTCAAACATCAGTCCTTAGTTTCTAACCTAGGCATTCTAGAAGGTCTACAGAGCAGATGGAAGAGATGCAGTTATTTTACAAAACAATAAAAGAGCTCAAAGAGGTTGAGTCTGTAAACCAAAGTCCTCACTGCATTTTGAGGAGGATTAATTAAAAAAAAAGAGACATGTACTGGGTTTTTAAAGCTCCTAGGTTTCCAAAATATAGATAAAAATTATCGAAGCCTTCAAACAGTAAGCAATGCTGGTGAAAACTTTTCAGGCCACCTGAGGTTTTGTGCTTTTCTGTTTCTACACAGAAAGACACGCACAGAGGTGCTTCTTAATTACGTCCTCCAAAATCCAACAGATCCTGCCTCACAACCAATCAGAATGCAACCCCGTGATTCCACAATATCCAAACCTGAGCAATCTGCTTGCTGTCATTCCCTGGAAACGAATGTGATCCTCTCACATTTGGGATCTGCAAGTGAGTGATAAATAAGTGAAAGCAAGATTAAAGGGCCCAACTACATGAAATACTCTCACTGCTGTCCTCCACGGTTGGTGGCATGAGAATTTTCTTATTGTACCTGTCTGTGGATTCTTCCTCCATCTCCTTACTTCATTTTTCTATTGCACTCTGACATTAAGTGTCTCCTTTCATCCATCATCTGTCTCTACTTTGACCATGTGTAATAATAGTTCTTTTCCCTCCTACTTGTTGACTTTTTCATCTCATCTTCCTGCCTGAGTTCACTTTATTTTTAATGGAATTTCTCCTCTAGTTCTCTTCTCTCTCCTCCTACTCTCTGTTTTCTTCCACAATTTCCAAGCTATAAATAACTCAAGGCTTCCAACCTTTTGCTCTCATGGAGAAATGAATAATTAAAACTCCAAAGGAAGACATGTGGATTAAATCAGGCACTTAATTTCTCCAACACACAGAGAGCATTTTGTGGTGTCCTGTGCAAATGAATGAGTCACCCCCAATTACTTCAAGAGGGAAGAAAGCTGAGGTTTGGTTCAATCAACAGCATATTAAAAAAAGCTGGAGTGTGTTAATGAATGTCACAGATTGGACAGCAACGACAGTTCCAAATTCAGCAGCGTGAGCCATGGAGTCTCAACTGTAACGCATGTGATGGTGACAGATTATTGATCAGTGGTGGTGTTTCTTTATGTTTCTTTTCCATAATGAAATCTTGCAGTTTCTGAGCTCTTGCTTGCTAAATGTGCCTCAAAGGCAACTCATTTGTTAGAAATACAGTAATCCTGCCGGTGAGCTGGAGAACCGAGAATTTTTTATGACTGTGCAAATGGGGATGAATTGTGAGACTGTTTAATAGGAAATACTCAGAAAGCAGTCAGTGTATTTTGTGTAGGTGATGTCTCAGGACATCACTGGGGATGGACAGTCTATAAGGAGGTTAGAGAGATTTCCATGATGCTGGGCAGTTTCCCAGATAAATGGTTCACACTGGATCTTCTAGTTTTTAAAAGTTCTTCTTGGGTTGTACAAAGACTGGCTTGTTTCCTTTAGAATAGTCTTATTTTGTAGTATTTTCTCTCACAGTGAGTAGTTCTTACTTAGGTAGTAGGCAAGAAAGTGCAGGTATCAGGACAGGCTATGATAAGGTTGGGTCTGGTTTGTGAAGGAACTTACTGGTGGAAAGTGCAGAAACATTTTCAATCTGGATGAAGCTGGCAGAACCTTTCCACTGGGAGGCAAAAGCCATCCTGTGACCTTGAAGAGGGAGGATATCACACAGAGACATATAAGAAGCAAAGGTTTAGTTAGATTCTGGCTTCAGAAATAATAAGCACACAAAATTTTGAAGAAATATTGGCAATTTACAGAAATATCTAAAGGCTCATGGCTCCACATATAATGGTTCAACCCATGAGGCAGCTATGAGTTGGAACTTCCTCAAATGAAGATGTGTATGTGTGTATACCTTGAGAAAAATAAAATAAAAGCTGTACCTTAGAAGATATTGCTGTGAGAGAAAAGTTAAGGAAGAGTGACATCTTAACTGTTGAACAGTAAAGAAGGCAATACATTTTTATTAAAAATCATTTGGCAGCCGCATGTGCTTTTGGCTAAATGTACTTTCTTTTCAAACACTGAGTAATGCTTTTTACCTATAAATGACAGTTTCATTATAGAATAGGTTTTTTAAAAACCTACTTTATTTCTATTCTCTCCAGGCCCTCGATGGATATGCTACTCTAAAAGGGCAGGTTCTTTGGGAAGAGTAGGAACTAATGAAGCTAATTACTTTGTTTAACTTATTTAGAACTTACAGATGGCTTTAGGGTCCAGTGCAAGGAGCTTTCCCGAAGAAATGAACAAACCTGCAGAAAAATTTAATTAATTTCCTTTACCTTCACTTTGCTGTCCAACTGAGACGTCTTTGTGTAACAGCATTTGGGGGAGGGTTGGAGTGAAAAAGTAAATGATCCACCTGTCTTCAAACTTCATGTTCATGTGAATTAAATTGCCTAGAGATCTTGTTAAAAATGCAGATTCTGATTTAGCAGGTCTGGAGCAGCTGCCAGATGGTATAACTCTTCAGGAGCCAAAGCTACAGAAGCAAGGTGCTGACATTTTTAACTGCAATCCCTCTGCTCTTGAAATCTGATATTATCTGTAAATTTTCTTACCTAAGTTTATAATTTACAAAATATAAGGTGTGACCCACAAATACAGTGAATGCTTAAATGTTTAAAAATTTATTACACTAAAATACACTGTCATGAATCTTCCCTCCCAATACTTTCTTGCTTTGAATACACTTATTCTGCTCTTCTGGCCACTATCTGAAGCAGATCCTGAATTATTATTTTCTGAATTGCTTTAGTTGCATCATTATGGCTGCCTTCAGGTCCAAAAAAGAATTGAAATGATTTACCCGTCATGGCCATTTTGACTTTGGGAAAGAACCAGAAGTCACATAGTGCCAGATCTAGGGACACAGTACAAAGTTTTTATGAATCTGCCTGTCCTTTGGATGGTATAGAACAATAGCATTCACTGTATTTTTTTTTTATCACATCTGGTAAAGACACTTATGAAAGAGGTCTTACAGAACTACTTCAGAAAGTGGCAAGAAAGATAGGATGTGTATTTGAAATTCGAGGGAGTGTTTTAAAGGAAGGTAATAGAAACATGTCTAACTCTTGATTTTTAAAGTATAAATATTCACTATATTTTTTAATGACATCCTATGTAAACACAAAACTTACTGATACTTTTGATTGAGATGACATTGAATCTGCACAATAATATTTATTTAACTCTTTGATTTTTCACATTAGTATTTGAATTTTAGTCTTCACATCTTAGGCATACCTGAATTTAAGTTTCATCTAGATTTAGAATTTATATTTTTATTGGCATTAAAATAGTTTTTTTTTAAAATTATTTTCTTTTTATTTTAAAGAAAATAAAATCAAACAAAATAAAATGGAATAAAGCCAATCAAAGTAAAACGGTGAAAGTGATACAGGACTTCAAAACAAGATGATAGGAAATCAACAATAATTCCTCTTGTTATCTTTAGAATAACTGCCCATACCATCAGACATCATAAAATCAAACAAAACAGAACAGAATAAAACCAATGAAAACAAAATAATGGACACAATACAGGACTTCAAAATAAGAGAATAGGAAATCAACAGTGGCTACCATAATATATCTTGTTATCTTTGAAATAGCTGCCCATGCCATCAGATGTAATATAATCAGACAAAACAAAAAAGAATAAAAGCATATCTGCACTGAACAATGAAAATGATATGGGACTTTAAAACAAAATAATATGGAATTAAAAATGGCTGCCACTTTCAGAAGGAGATCCCCCATAGTTGTGGTTTGCTTATTGTTATCCTCTAAAGAAATGCTCAGACTACCAGCTTTAGGCATGAAAGTCAATCAAACAATGCAGGTATTAATTTTTTTTTTTAACTTCAGGGGTTATCATCTCAGCCTGTGTTTCTTTGAATCAGCCAGTTGCTTATGGGAGTGTGTGTGTGTGGGGCAGACTCTGCATTTCTTGTCTCCCAGCCCACTCACAGGAAGGGGTTGACCCAGCCCATGACTGCTGCTGGCTCTCAAGAAGGGGTTGGTTTCTTTCTAGTTCTCTTCCCAGGATTTCACTTTCTGTGGCTGCCACTTGCTCACAGAAAGGAGTTGGCCCAGCCCATGACCACTGCTGGCTTACAGTAAGGGATTGGCTTCTTCCTTGTTCTCTTTCTGGGATGCATAGCCATTACTGGCTCATGGGAAGGGGTTGTTCCAGGCCACAATTGCCTCTGGCTCATAGGAAGGGGTTGGCTTCTTGGTTCTCTTAAAATAGTAATTTTGAAAATATTTACTTTCTCATTCCATGGTTAGCAAATAAAATATTAATAATGACTTTTGTATATTTCCTTTATGTCATGCAACTTTGTGAAACTCACTTAATCTAATAGCCTTTTTGTAGACTTTTTGGATTTTTTTAGGTGGCTAATCATTTTATTTGAAGATAGAGATAACATTATTTCTTCCTTTCTAATTTGTATGCTTTTTTTCTGCATAATGAAGATCTCTGGTACGATATTGAATGAGTTCTCTGCTGGTTCTTTGAAGCTTGAAAAATGATTGCAAACAATGTGAAGAAATCTAAGAATAGTGTCTTAAATTGAGGGACTATTATCTATTAACACATCTTTGCATGTTATTTTCATAGTTACTGCAGAAACCTTTCCAGAGTTGATCTGTTACCTGAGGGTTTTATTTCTGCTTCTGGATACTGGTATCTATGTGGACAGTGCTAATTTGAGACAGTCATGCTAGGGAAGGCAGAAACTTGAGTTTCTGAAACCATTTGTCCTGTCTCTACTGCTGCACACACAACAGGTGTTTTCTGCTTGGGCAACCCACACACAAACCATACAGTAAAAAACTATATAATGAATTTTAAATAAAAATGTATGGCAGTCAAAGGCACACTGCCATTAACCCTTCTAAAAACACTCCCCTTCACTTCAAACACATTTATCCCATCGTTCTTGGCACTTTCTGAAGCTGTTCATTTTTTATGAGTGCCTTTACAGAGTTGCATAAAAAAATTTACAGTGACTGTGGTTGCTGAGTGCCATGCAATGCAAATACAGGCTTGGGAGAACATTAGGGTGAGTCCTCCTCCATCTTATTCACTGGATCTTGTGTCCTATGACTTTGGCTCTTTCCCAAAACTAAGACCAGGAAAGATAAACATTTTGAGTTGATAAGGGCGTTGAGGCAGGCTTGACGGTGTAACTGAAGACAGGAAAGAGGACTTCCTGAACTGCTTCAGGGAGCAGCAAGAATGATGAGGTGAGCATGTTTGAGGGGCAGTATTTTGGTGGGGTTAATAGTTATGTGTCCTTTATTGTAATAACTCTTTCAAATTGAAACATTCATCCTGTATTTGATCACACCATATAACTGATGGTACTTCTCTGTAGCTATTTTCTGCTTATTCAAAAACATGATCATGAAATACAAATTATAAGTTTCCTGTGCTCTTTTTAGGGCTTTAACCCAGGGTAGCATTTATCAATCTGCATAATATATAACAAAGGACATCTCATATATATTCTTCCTTTATAACATCAGTACCACCTGTATCAGTGAGGTTGAAGAAAACAGAGCAGTGTAATATAAACTCATCTCCTTAATACAAGGTAATGCAATTCTTTATTTTCTAGATCCATTGCAAAAGATGCTGTTCTAGCTCTACCATGGGCTATATATCCTGGGTAGTCTTTCAACTTCATTTATCCATTTTTTATCATTATCTTGACATCCTTGACAAATAAATGACACTGAGATAAAAAGAAAAAAGATGAGAAATAATTGTTCTTTTTTATTAGTACACATATGTAGCATATAATGCTTTCATTTTTAGTGGGAAATTGGTACATGTACACACAATGTCTTTTTTATTTTTTTTATTTTAAAGAGAATAAAACAAAAGAGGACAGATCTAAGCAGATAAGAAAAGAATAATGTAAGCAACACAGCACTTCACAACAAGACAATTGGATATTAACAGTAGCTATCAGAATGTCTCTTTCTTTGAAATAGTTGAGCTTAGCTTTACACACAATAATGTCAAACATAACAAAATAGAATAAAACCACTCAAGAGAATGAAAGTATTACAAGGCATTCTGAACCAAATAACCGAAGATGGACAATGGCTACTATATTATCTCATTTTCCATAAAAATTTTGTTTTTACTATCATACATATTAAAATCCAATAAGACACAACATGATAGAACCAATGTGATAGAACAACAAGAGCATGGTAGGATTTCAGAGCAAGATGATATCAAATCAACAATGGCTGCCATATTATCTTTTCTTCAAAGTAACTATTCATATGATCACATATATTAAGATCAAACAAAACAGAATAAAATCATTCCAACCAATGAATGAAGACATAAGATATCAAAGCAGTATAATGGTGAACCATGATTTCCATAAAATCTTCTGTACTCTTACCATTTCTTATACTAGGGAGACTATATGGTATTTATACATGTGAGTTTGATTTATTTCACTTATGAGTATAGATTCAAGATACATCCATTTATTTATAAATATCTCAATGTGATCATTCTTTATAGCTGAGTAGTACTCCACTGTATAACAGTACCACAATTTTTTTATCTACTCCACAGTTGATGGGCACTTAGGTTGTTTCCAAGATCTGGCTATTACAAATTGTGCTGCTATAAACATGGGTGCACATAGATCACTGTGGTATGATGTTTTCAGTTCTTCTGGCAATATGCCTAGGAGTGGAATAGCTGGGTTAAATGGGACCTCCAGCATTTTGAGGAATCTCCAAATTCTTTATTTTTTCATCCTTTCTTCTTCCCTTCCTACTGCCTCACACAATGTCTTGGACCCTTCCCTTCTGCAAAATATCTATCTCCCTTTTTCCTATTGTCTAGCTTTTATTTTGATCTTTGTTTACATTTTGCTTCTCATACAAGGGAAAACCTGTGATATTTGAGACCCTATGTTTAATGGATTTCACTTAAACTAATGGCCTCAAGGTGCATTTATTTCCTACAGATGACTCAACTGTATCCTTATTTATGCCAGGGTAGTACTCCATTGTGTATATGAATAATACATTTTATCCTTTCATTGGTTGATGGACATATAGGCTGCATCCAAGGTTTAGCTGCTATGAATTGTGCTGCTATAAACACTGGTATGCATGTATCACTGCAATACGATATGTTTAAATTTTTCAGCAACATACCTACAAGAGGAATATCTGGGTCAAATGGAATTTCTAGTTTTAGTTTTTTTTTTTTAAGAATTTCCACACTAGTTGCATACTGCTTGTAATTGTTTACATTCCCACCAATGGTGTAAAGGGTTCTTTTGGCCCTGAAGCCTTTCCAGTGTTTGTTATTATTTGATTTTTTGATGATAGTCATTCTTTCTGAAGTAAAATGGAATCTCGGTGTTCTTTTAAGTTGCATTTCTTTAGTGGCTGGAGATGTTGCACATTTTGCTTCCATGTATTTATTGGCCATTTCTACTTCTTGAGAAGTGTTCATTCATTTCAGTTGCCCATTTTTTTTGTTTTGATCTTTTGTTTTGGGGGTATAATTCCTTGGAGTTCTTCATATATTCTAGATGTTTGTGCTCTTTCTGAGTGAGAAAATTTCTTCCCATTCTGTCTCTTCACTCTGTTGGTTGTTTCTCTGGTTGTGCGGAAACTTCTTCATTTTTTATGTTCCCATTTGTTGATTCTTGGTGTTGTCTCTTGAGTAGAAATTCTATCCAGAAAGTCCTTGCCTATGCCTATCCCTGTGTCTTAAAGAGTCTAATTTATCTTCCAGCAGATTGTTTCTATTTTAATATCTTTGATCCATTTTTATTTTAGTTGAGTACATAGTGAGATACACTATATAGGTCTATATTAAATCTTCTACATGGAGATAGCCAGTTTTCTCAGTTCTTTTTATTTAAAGATAGACTGTCTTTTTTCTCCAGTGTATGTTTTGACCCCTTTGTCAAAGATCAAAGACAAATAATTATTCTAATCAATATTCTAAGAATAAATTTCCAAATCAGATTTATTTATCATACAAGATCAAAGAAATGAATGAATAATTCATTCTGTATTCCATTCAGTAGTTGCATTATTTTATTGTAAAGTCAAACACGCCTTCAAAAACCTTTGTAGAATGTAGTTGTTACCATGTCTTCTGGGGTATTTTAAAGAAAAAGAACTTGAAAGAGCACTTATTCCAAATGTAATGTTCATATTATCATTCATTGTACCTTTATGTAGCAATGACTATTTGGACTCTGTGTCTCACTATGGAGTTCCAGGCCAATCTAGAATTTATAGGAATCCTACTGCCCAAGCTTCCTGAGTGCTGGGATTACAGGTGGGTACCACCACACCCAGCTAGACTAGGATTTTTTAAAGGAAAATAAAAAAGCCTATGATATGCGCAATTGCAGTTTAGAGATTGAAATAATAAAAAACAGGGAAATAGAACTTTTGCAAGAGGAAACGGGGCCTGGAAGAGGGGAGGGGAGGGAGAGGTGGAGCAAAGAGTCTATGAAAAGAATTCAGATGTGTCCTATACACGTACCAGCTCCCCATGGGGAATGTGATCATTATGTGCTGGAAACAGGCATTCACAACATCTTTTTTCAAAAGTTTAAAAAAGTAATAATTTAAAGATTGAAATGAATCAAAAGTAAACTCAACTAAAACAAACTTATTGTCTTTTTTTTCCTTTCGTCCTCTGTGGTGCAGGATTCCCAGCTCTATGACCCTGGTCCCAGATGGTTTACTTGGTGCCACCAGAACTGATCTGATCAGACAACTAGCTGTTTCTCAGACTTTAAATATAATTTTGCCTTTAGATACTTTTGATGTGGTATTGTCTTAGGCACAATATGCTTTATCTGTGTATAGAAATTTTACCTATTGTTCAGGTACCACCACTTCAAATTTCATTGTCTTTATCTCTCTTACATATGCCATAAGAGAAAAAAGTCTTTTCTTTTACCTTTCACAAAAGTTGATCCTCTTTCTTTTTTAAGTATTAAATGTTGTGTCTTTTTAAAAATCAGTACATGTTAGGTGAAATATATCAGACACACAACCTTAAACACCATACAGTTTCTCACATATAAGAAAAGTACAGTAAAATGCAATAAAGAGCAAAGTAAAGGATTGATAAAGGGAAACAGGCACATGGACCTTCTGTAAGTGGGAAGGGAGCCAAAAGTTCTCCATATTTTAGTGCTACTTTATCCTGTTTGGGTTTTTTTGTCTTTCTCTTCATATCTCTAGAAGGATTAGAGCATCATAAAGACAGAACTCTTGACTTACTGACTCTCAAACTTGCATGGTGTTTTAGGTGTTCTTAGTACTCAAGACCTATTTTTAAACATAAGTCATTTGCAGCAAAAGCCTCTGGTGAATTTGGGGTTTGGGGTGCTTGCTGGGAGCTCAATGTTGTGTATTCTTGAGTAGCATTTTATGCTTGGAAAAAACCCATGCTACCTACACTGCTTGTGTGCATTTAAAGACAACTTATTTGACCTTTAGGGACAGCTGTCCATTCTGAACTGTCATGTTCTAGTGTTAAACCTGACCTCAAAAACCACCAAAGTGTTTCTGTCCCTCTAGGTTCCCATTCCTCTAGTACTGCATCCGGGTGTGCTGCTTTCTTCTATGGTCATGTTCATCTGCCACCCATAGTGGGGCTTCGGCCATCATCTAGGTCAGGGGGTTTGTGTGCACCTTTAAAATACATTACTCTGTGAAGTACAGTTGGTAGGCTGCTAGCCAACAGAGCATGCAGTAAATAAGCAGTCTCCTATGAATGCGTCTTCATATACAGCATCTCCAACTTGACTTCATGAGCGCTGAAGGGAATAAGGAGGGAAAGCACATGGAGAGGGATGATTTGGATTTCACTTTTCAGTTTCAGGGCTTCACATCTACTCTGAAACACAAGAGGGCCTGACATTGCACTCTCCTATGGTTGTGCTTCTTCTAGAGCTATGCGGACCATGGAAAGGATTACCATTGCTGCCAAACTTTCTTTTTTAATTTGTGGATTGATTCCTAGCAATAGTTTTATATTTGGTGACCATACACAAAAAAATTAATTTGCATGAGATTAAAGTTCTTTTGGAAAGTCTGGATAATATGGAAACAATAGAGATAGTGTTTCTCGCTTTTGTGAATGATGCACCCATTTTTAATGGTCAGAATGAGAAGGCTCAGAGTCACCTCGGCACCCTCATAGTCTTTTTCATGATCTGTCCGTGTGCCTCACAGACATCTGCAAACTAGGTGCATTTCTGTCTCCTTTCCAAGCTGATAATCATCTCTTCTTTGTTCTCTAGACTAGCTTTCTTCCTGGCTGCTTTCCAGTAAGTTTTCCACACTGTGGTTACTGTGATCTTTTTAAAAATGCAAATCTGATTATGCCACCCCCTTGCTTAAAACCTTTCAAAGGCTTCCCATTGCTCTTAAAGGTAAGACTAAAATCCTTACTGCAGCTTCGCAAGCCTCGCCTTCTCTAGCCCTTGCTTGAAGCCACAGCCTCGCTGCTTACTGCTTCCCATCATTTCTCAGTTTCTGACCGCATATGGCTTCCTTCAGCAACTCGGCATCAACCTGCTCCTACGGCACTTAGCTCAGCTGGGATGAGTAAATACTCATGCACAATGTGGCCTAGTAGCTGTGTGCCCTGGGGGATGGCTAGCAGGCATCTTCTCTGCCTTGTTCACGTCTACACCATCTACTTATAGCTCCAGGCAGAGACTAAGATACTTTTAGTCAAGGAATAAATTTGCTATTCTAATTATTTGGCTTCAGTAGATTATAAAGACAACATTTGCTCTTAGGCCCTTATTCATGGGTGTAATGTTTACCACCTTTGGGGGCCAACCAGGTGTCTAGAACCTTATAGGACCTAGTTAAACATTTATAGCAAATTGACCTCCACTTCATCCCCAGAACTAGTCCAGATCTTGGGACTCAAAGTGGGATCACTCCAATAGTGTCAGCATTGCTTGTGAGCTTGTTAGAAAATCAGGGTCTTGGAAACCACCTGGGCTTTGCATTTCCCCTCTGCCTTATCCATGTTTCCTCTTCCCAGATCAAATGTAGAACTTACCAGAAGGTTTTCCTTCTTTCCAGTCAGTGCTCTCCAAGAGGAGACAATTAGGTTTTTTAAATTATTGTTAATTGGGCTATTAGCATTTCATGTTCTCCAGTTTATAAAGTACCACTGTGTTTTACTTAATAATTTCAAAATTTGAGTTTTGGTGGAATGGCCAGGTTAGCTAAGTGCACATAAAATTCTGAGTGTTTGCAGAAGACTTGGGAGTCAGAGAAGTATTTCCATAGCGTATTTATCCATGCTCCTGGCTGCATATGGCTATCAACTGAGCCCAAGAACTATTCTTAGTGATTTGAACTTAAGCTCCTTTAAGTGAGGCTTCAGTATTTAGGGTTTTTTAAAAAGCCCTCGCAAGATTATAATATGCAGCTGAATTGCAAAGCAGTGTTGTGTATAAGTTTTATGTCTTTTTGTAGTTGCTGCAGTGTCTTGCCTCAAAGTCAAAGCAACTATGAAAGGTTAACATTTTGAATCCATTTAGGACTCTGAGGTAGATACAACCACGCATAAGATATGAAAGAATATGTCTAAAACCAACAGAATGGGAGAAATTGTTTTTCAGCTGTTCCTAAGGCAAAGGACTGATATCTAGAATATATAAAGAATTCAAAAAACTCACACTGCCCAAATTTAAACACCCAGTCCAAAAATTGGCACTGAAATAGATACTTCACAAATGAAGAAGTACAAATGGCAAATAACTATATGAACAATGTGCCACATCATGGTCATTCAAGAGATGCAGATTAAAAGATTCCATCTCACTCCAGAAGGAATGATTATCATCAAGAAATCGACCAATAACAAACACTGGTGGGGCTGTGTGGAGAAAGGTGTCCTTCTCTACTGTTGGTGGGAGTTTAGACTGGCACAACCTCTATGGAAATCAGTGTGAAGATTCCTCAAAACACTAAAACTAGAGGTTCCGTTTGACCCAGCTATTCCCCTTCTTAGTGTCTTCTAAAGGAATTAAAAACATCATGCCACAGTGATATATGCACACCCATGTTTATAGTGCCACAATTTGTAATAGTTGGAAACAGCTCTAATGCCCATCAGCCAACGAATAGATAAAGAAGATGTGGATTTGTTTAACTATACAATGGAGTATTACTCATCCATTAAGAGGGATAAATTTAAGACATTTCTAGATAAATGGATGTATATTGACACCGTATTCAAGTGAAATAAATTGGAAACATGTTTAACTGTTACATTGTTTCTCTTACCAAAAAGGGTAAAGATGGGCCAAAATGTATAATTGATATGAGGAAAGGGGAAGAAAATGTTCAAATAAGAGGAGGAACAAAGGAAGGGGAGGGAGAAAGAAAGGCAGGGAAAAAGACAGAGAGTAGAGTGGAAAATGAAAACAAAGTTTTTGTGAATGAGGGGAAGATGGGCTAAAGGGGGAAAGGAGATTGGAGAAAAAAGAATCAAAATATGTCATGTACTGGTACAAATTGTCTACAAAGAATATTGTCATTGTGAATATTTAAAGTGTATCAATAAAATTAATTTTAAAAAGTAAGTGGAAGGACTGATAGAACAAGTGTTTTAAAGCAACGGGAACTATTTGAGGAAAATGAATAACAATCTGTCTTTTACTGAAATGAATTTTAAAAAGTAATCATTTACCATATTTTTGATTGTGGTTTGTGAACCTGTGAGGCAACACTAATTTTGTGATTCTTAGTGTTTGCAAAAGACTTGAGAGTCAGAGAGATGTTTTTGAATTCTGGCTCCTCTGTCCCTAGCTGGATGAGATCATAACCAAGATATAAATGTTTCACGTTTCTCATCTGTAAAATCAGTATTAAAACTTTTGTAGGGTTGCTGTGAGGATGAATACAGATAAAACAAGAAATGAATTAAGCTTCAAATATGATACATAATAAAAATGTCTAAGGTTGGGTCTCAGGAGCAGATCCCTAGGCAATGGTTTGGGTGCAAGTGATGGATGTAGTTATTGACTGAACATTAGTATTTTGCCACAATTCATATGTTAAGATCCTTACCCTAAGTATGATGGTATAAGTATAAATAGGATGTGGGTCTTTGTGAGGAACCATTGCTTTTAGTGTGGGCACTGAAGAGTGCTGTCTTGCTCTCTTTGTGCCATGTCAGGACCCAGGGTGTTACAGTTTAGATAAAAATGTCCCCCCACATCCTCTTGTGTGTGTGGAAGGTGATTGAATGATGAGGTGCTGTAGTCATCAGTGAATTCATGTTTTGATGTGTTCACAGCTGAGTGTGCTCTTTGATTGGACATGAGTCACTGGGTTTGTGACCTGGAAGGGTTTATTCTTGTCCCTGGCTTGTCCCTTCTCTGTCTACTTCCAGGTCACCATAAGTTGGGTACATTTTTGCTCCTTCTTGCACCTATGTCATCTTGTGTCTGTTGTGGACCTCGTCAACATTGGACAAAAACTGTGAGCTGGACTAAACCTCTTCCTTTCAATTGTAAGTGTGTGTATTTTGTCTTAGTGACAAAATACTAAGACTTGATATTATGAGGTAGAGCCTTTGGAAGGCAGTTTAGATCAGGAGGGTGGAGCTCTAGTGAATAGAATTAGCACCCTTGTGAAAGATATCCCAAAAAGCTTGCTCGCGCTCCTTTTGCCTTGTGAACATGAAATGAGAAGCTGGAAATCTTCAGTTTAGAAGAGGAGTCTCATCAGAACCCAGCCATGCTGGCGCTCAGATCTCCTCCTTCCAGTCTGCAGAACTGTGAGATGTAAATTTCTGTTGTTCATAAGTATCTCAGTTACTTCTCTCTTGTTGCTGAGACAAAATACCTGAAAGGAGAAAAAGGAGCTTATTTAGTTCACAGTTTGTAGAGGTTGAATTCATAATTAGCTGGCTCTAAGTCAAGGTGCATGGCAGACAGGCATCAAAGAGGAGAAACCATAGTGTGCAAAAGGTAGCAAGGCAGTAAGTGATGACCACAGGTCTTCTGTTCCTTATATCTTACCCAGGCCACTTAGGGCAGGTAGCACTCACACTCTTAATCTTAGTGCCTTTGATCCTACTATTGCACCATGAATCAATTCCAGCATCACACACTCTAGATCCAGCCACCTCTGAAAAAACCCCACCTATGATTGCATGAGGCCTTAGGGAGACATCTAAACTCAGCCATAACAATAAGCCACCTACTCCTTGGGAGTTTGTCTTAGCAGGTCTAACTATAACAGAGATGATTATAGGGAATATTGGTGATGGTGGGGAGGTGAAATGAAGAAGGGAAGGGAGGCAATCAAAGGTATATGATTAGGAACAGGCCAGCTGTACTGTGAGTAGCTGAAAATTATTCCTAGTGGGGAATCTGAAAAACAACCTAGAAGATGTGTCATTAGAAGACAGAGGAAGCTAATGTGTTCATCCATCAATTCCAGTCATTGTTTCTTAATTCCCTGTCATTACAACCTTCCATGTGCATGAGGCGAGCAAAATCCAATGTCTAGTCAGCCCTCAAGCAAAGAGATGTAGGTAGTGGCTGTTAAAAGTCTACCTGGAATGCAGTCAAGGGGACATATTCAGGCACTGACATCCGCAGTAGCTCAATAAATAGTACTAGTAGCTGTATATGGAGGAGTTCCTGATAACAGAATCTAGTTAACTTATCAATTACTGAGAGGCTAAGTCATATAATTAAAGGGACATTAGCTCATCTCCTAAGATTTGTACCAACTCTAATATTCACAAATGTCTTTTGGTGTATTTTTTCCATGTGCATATTACTGCTTTTGGGGATTAAACTTACAAAAGACTCTTAGGCAATTTTACTTTTCACCTTTGGTGATGGGCAACAGTACTGTTGTATCTATTCAACTCTACCATGATAAAGGATAGGTTTATCTAGAGACTGTAGAGCTCAGCAGAAAATCCACAGGGTGTAGAGAGATTTGGAAATCTTTGTGGAGTCTTGGCCCCATCTTTTAGCATTCATGTGGCCTCAGGAAGGAGCACCATCTCTCTAGGTTTCCACTGGAAGGAGAGATTGTCTGCCTCTGCATTTGGTGGTGGCAAGGGAGCCCTGAGGAGCCGTGCTTTGAAGGGGTTCATCTAGATGCTGAGGTGGTTCATCTAGATGCTAAGAATGCCAGATCCTCTGTCAACCCACACAGCAGCTTTTGGCTGCTTTAGCAGGGTCTGGTAGTCACTCTAGGGCTTGGTGACTACTGTATGTTTTGCCTGTACAGTCAGAAGTGCAGTAATTTGTGGTCTGAGGAAACACTGACTCTCCCAGGGGACCTTAGACACATTGATGTAAGTCAGCTGCTTCCAAGCGTCCTGTGCGGTGTTTGTCGTTGATGGAGAACGTGGCTGCCTATTTTCAGTTTCCTCCTGGAAAATGGTGTTGATGTCAACCTCTGACATCCTGCTGTATTTCCTTGGCTCCTCAGACTTGAGGGAAAATAATCCATGTTGAAAGTGTTAACATAAATTCATTCTTCCTGGTTTGCAAATCCAAATGATCATGTCGCATTTGGAGTGGGGGGTGGTTTTGCTTATCATTTTGTGAATTAGGTTCTACTCATATACAAGGTATCAATTTTAAATTAATGGATTATAACTAGGTAAGCACTTCAGTGGAAGATTTTAAACTGTCAAGAATTTATATAATCTTTAAGAGCTATTTTTTTCGATAATTTATCCAACATAATTTTTTTCTTGTAGCTCCACATCAGAGCAAGTCATTTTAATATGTGTATGTGTTAAACATGCAATGTGACATTCTAGCAATTAAACACTCTCAGTATATTGTAAATTAGTCCTTCCAGGATTTGTGTTTCAAACTGCAATACAAAACTGCATGTTTTAAAAATCCTACTGATGGAGAAAATTAACTGTTTCTTTATTGTTTATAAATTTAAACATATTTGAAGTTAACCAGAGTCAATTCCCAATACTCTAAACTCAGGTACCTGAGAATTTAAATGTTTATAAGTTAATGGTGGTTAATCAGAAAATTGTATTGCCTAAATACACAATATTAGTATAGCTTCAGTATTTTCTAGTTTCAATTTTTAGGAAACAAGTTTGATGAAAAATGGTTTACAAAATAAAAATGACGAAGCAATGAAAGATACTAAGAAATAATTGTTTCATTGTTTTTTAGAAGTATTTTTTCTCAAGTCAGCATTGTTTGTCACTTTAATAGAAGCATACATTTCAGAGTATCTATAAAGATAATGTGAGAATGTACACAACATGATTATATATGAAATTGCTTTATTACAAACCAATTCAAAATTTACTGAATTGTATACACACAGACAGTAAAATAAATTTGGATCTTTTTCTTTTTTCTATCAGCATGTACTTTTTACTGTACAAACAGAAAACTCAGATAAGAAAATATAAACAATTTATCACCAATAACCACAGCAAATAAAGTACCTAAGTAGTGTAACACAAGTTACAACCTCTTGTTAGAGGATCTAATCATAGTAAAAGGATAAAAGGTTGTTTATAATTATAATTCTTTGACAAAATACAATAATTATAATTTCTTCTGTACATAACATCAGTCTCTAAATGTAGTACTTTTTTGTGAGTTAAGGACTTAGGTGTTTTTCTCATTAAGTACGCAGAAAGTATTCAACATAAAACTACAAATTTGTTAAACTCCTACGGATTCTGGCATTTTCATTAACTTAACTCTTATGATAAATTCATTAATATCTTTATAAATGTTTTTACTAAATTATGGTGCACAGGTTAGCTTTTTAATCAGATTAAAATGCTTCTCTTGTTAAGAGATATGAATGGGTGAAGTCTCAGTAGTAAGGCGATTATCTCATAGGCTGCATTGGTAAATGGAGCTAAATGTAGGAGATGTAGAAAATTTCCAGAGCTTTTGCTAATCATGTAATGGACACTTATTTTTCATTTTAATTGATATGCATAGTTGTCCATGTGTCTGAAGTTCCCATGTGATGCTTTGATACATGTGTGTATATATTGTGCAATGTCCAAATCAGGACAAGCATGTCCCTCTCTTCAAACCTTTGCCTGCTGGGTACGGTGGTGCAAATCTGTAATCCCAGCACTCTGGGAGGCTGACGGAAGTTTTAGATCAGCCTGGACAACTCTGTAAGACCCTGGCTCAAAAATAAAAGGGTTGCCGGAAATCCTGGGTTCAATACCTAGATTTTTAAAATCAGTAAAAACATTCAAAATCTTTTCTTTTAGTTTTTGTTAAAAGAACCATTGACAGAAACTAAATGTAGTGAGTGCATGTGTGAGTGTGAGGAGAGGGTGGCATGCAGGGGCGGGAAGATGGGGTAGGGGAGAGAAAAGCAGTGTATGTTGGGTAATTATGAAATACGAATTTATTGGATTTTCGGCATTGAATGCCACTTTGGTTGCAAGCTCTAACTGAGGAGCAAGATTTTCTTGTGTCCCTTTCCTTAGTCCTGAAGGGAGAAGGTTTCATGCCGGCCATTTGTACTGTGATGGAGAGTAGGGTCTTACTTGGCTCATTATGAGCTCTGTGGTGAACACTCCTGCTTTGTGACTGGTCTAGTTAGTAGGCGCTTTCAGAGGAAACCGACAGGGTTCCGGGTCCTGTTCTCCCTCAGGTTCTCTGAGCAGTAGGAGACTGGGAGCTTTATCACCCTGTAGCACAGCTTCTTCTCTTCAGCGTTTCGACTCCGTGGTGCTTGAATCTTGTTACTCAGCAGAGTTAGTTTACTTTCCCTTTATATCTTTACAAAAATTATTGGGGAAGCATATGAGGTAAGTTTCACCAAGTGGGTTTGTGAAGACTGATAATAAACTTCCTTTATTATCTGTTAATTTGTAGTGTTTAGTGTTTTGGGGTGTTGAACACTTATCTCTTTGACGTATTTAGAGACC